>CAUYLG010036149.1:0-142734 GCA_963573385.1 Cacajao melanocephalus
CTAGCCTGGGCAGTAGAACAAGAATCCTGTTCTCTCTCCCTCTTTTTCTTCCTCTTTCTTTCTCTCGTACATTCTTTTTTTTTCTTTCTTTCACTCTCACTTTCTTTCCTCTCTTTTCCTTTCTTTCAAAAAAAAAAAATAATAAATAAATAAATAAATAAACCCCAGAACCTAAATTGCAAAAAAAAAAAAAAAAAAAAGAAAAGTGAAAGCCATTGGCTATTTTTTACTCAAAGCGGAGCTCTAAGGAATGGTATAGCACAATACAAAATTTTGTGGTTTAATCAGTAAAATTCAAATCCTTTAACACAGGATCAGCATATAATAGAAACTCAAATGAGGGACTCCTATGACAAAGTGAAGGGAAAACAGCTAATTCAAACTAAAAGAATTAAAGGAGACAATACAAATTTAAGTCTGCTAACTGTATAATAAATATATAATACTTTTTGAACATGCTGTTCCCTCTACAAAGAATGCAGTTTCCAACACATTTGCCTCTTTGTCCAATTAACTCATCAGTCAAATGTCAGCTCCAGTGCCTTTGTTTTCCCAAGAGAAGCCTCACTTTGTCTCCAGTAAGTTTCCTTTATTTTATATTCTCATACAAATTTGCTCTTTCTTTTTTGTCTTATATTTCAATTTTTAACTATATAAGCATTAATATAATACCTTTCTCAACCACAAGACTCTAGGTACTATATTTACCTTTATTCACTATTCACTATTTTAACCCTATCACCTAGAATATAGCTTTTCTCATGCTAGGAGTTCAAACGTATGTCTTGAGTGCATAAATGGATGAATAAATGAATGTCATCACCAACAGAAGCCATTAGTATACTTTTAACTCTAATTAAAATATGCAGAATAAAATGTGTTTGTCCAAAAAGATCAAATTAACACAGAAAAACTCAGAGGAAAATGAAGAACAAATACAGAATACTACTGAAATTTCCTCTTTCAGAAATTAAAAAAAAAAAAACAATAATTAAAACTGGTGACTTCCCGTTCTTTGGGCAATGTCTCCTCTAAACCCAGTTACTGAAATCAGACCACATAATGAAGTGAAACTGTACAGTAATTTAACTGTGCCAATGGAAGATGCTTTTAAAAACAGTCTTAGTCGTGTTCCCATTACACTCAGCAGCATTATTCCCTTCTGGAGCTCCCAGTTGTAATTGCAATGAGGAGAGTTGGAGAAGAACGTGGTGAAAATTATTATAAAGCAGGGAAACAGATACCATGATGAAAGCCTAAAGGAATCAGGATTATTTCATTCCCAGAAAAAAGCTGGCAAATTAAATAATGGAATCATATGGGTGGTGAGCAGCTGTTCTACATTCCCAGTGAACATAGGTAAGGGAGGAAGGACTCAAGCTCAGCATCAGAAAATCCTCCTCCAGGCCAACATACCCTCTATCTTACCGACACATGTAGAGGTAACCTCCCACTTCTCAATGCTCAGCCTCTTCTATCTCTTTCCTCATGGCTCTCCTTACAGGCTTTTCTGGTAAAACAAACAAACAAACAAAAAAAAACAAAAAAACTCTCTGACTACAGAAGTTTGTGAAAACTCTCCCATGCCACCACTCTTATCCTCTACAGCAATTATTTTAATCCATTGTCTCTGAGATATTTTTAAAGCATTTGATTAAGAAGGCTCAAAGGGTCTCAGATTTCCTTAACGTCTTAAGTCAAAAACAAAAACATATCAGTGTGGATGAAACATATATATAATTTTCCATAATATTGGGATACACACTCAGGAAGGCAAGATTTTTAAGGGAACACATGCTTGGTTGTGGTGTTGTGTATTGGCTCAAATCTAAATTCCTCTTCCTGTCTTTTAAAGCTCCTTGTCAGTAGCAGTCTTGACTGGAGGCAGGTGAGTGAAGATGATAAGGATTAGGTTGCAATACTCCTTTCAGACTTAGAGTAACATGTCCTTGAAATAACATTGGGTCATCGATTTTTATTGAGCTGCATAAGCGCACCAACTTACTGCATAAACTTTCTTCCCAGCCCTGGGCTTCTCTTCCCTTTGCTGATACTGGCAAGTATCAATATGACTACAAAAAAGTTGAAAGTGAAGGGAGATAATATGGTATTCAGATTATCCTAACTGAATTCAATATTTGTAGCCACTGATAATCCCAATTAGGAGACAAACCAAATGATTGTTTTCGTTTACTGACTCACCACCCCCAACTGCCCCTAAAAACTATTGATTTCAGGCCTTATTCACAAAAGAGTGCTTAACATATTGTTTAAATTTGGGATCCTGGGATCTATCATAAGTTTTTCCTCTACATCTTTGTCAGGCTGAGTAGACAGTGGTAAGATATCTTGATATCATTGCACACTTCAAGCATAACAAATGGTGATGCCTTTTCAGGAAAGCATACTTGTTGACTCAACAAATCCAGCGATACAATGATGAACAAGACCAAAGTTCAGTGTATTTTTTACAGGTTCCTATTTTCTATTCTCATTGGCTCAAAGAAAACAGTGACAAATATTATAATAAGTCATATATAGTTTCAAAGAAATAATTGAAAAGATTCCCAGTTCTAACTTTAGTTACAAATTCTATTTAGGTACCCTGACCATTTTTCCCCCATGTTACCTGACCAAATTAAGGTAGAAAACAAATCTAGCAGAAATGTGTCTGGTGGAAGCCAATTACTAAAAAGTGTTCCCTAAATGAAAAAAAAAGTCTTTAACAGGTTACTTACACAGAAAGAGAAAAGACTAATACAAAGATACTGTTTTGCTAGTAAGGGTCAATTATATGTACTACTACTAAATTTAGATTATCAGGAGCTTTCTGGCTCTTACAATTTATTTATACCTACATGAGTTCTTTTTCTTAGTAAATATTATTAATCTGTTAATCAGAAATAGAATTACTGTTAATTTAAAACTCATTATAAATCTTAAAGCCTAGTATAACAATTTATTCAATGTCCAATAGCTTATATTACAGGAACTCAATTTATTTCAACATCAACAAATAAACAACAAGTAAAACTAGCAGATGGTCGAAGCCTTCATTACTTTTATCTAGAAAATATAGAAATGAAACCTTTAACAGGGTCACAACTGTTCATGAGGACAACAGCTAGAGGCATGCTCTCCAAAGCCTAAGAATGATTTACACTTTGCATTCCAGTTATGCGCATGCTTCTGTGTAATATGTGTGTGTGTTTTACATGAAGAGCAAAGGTTTTACTCATTTCCACATGAATACAATTAATCTTTGGAAATGTATAATAATATCTATCTTTGCACTGAAAAGTTAAAGTCTAAAGGGAAAAATATGAAAAAAAAATTAAGAAGGGATTGTAAGACCTGATTTACAAACTTAAGTGCACTATTCAATATTCTAATAAGCCACATATTTTCTTTGTGTGATTTCATTCTCCTCATCTAGAACTGAACAGAAGAAAAGTTGCAAATAACAAAAGCACCTACCATCACTTAAATGAAAATAGACAATGGGAAAAAAATAATTTAAGCAACTTTGGGGCTCAGTACTAACAAAAGATGTTATTTCATGTGACCACTTTTTTTTTTTTTTAGCATTTTCCTCTAGAACTAATGAATGTAAGGTTACCATGGTGTTTCATCTCTTGGTCTGCATTTATAGACCAGATTTGGCTGGGAGCAGGAGAAATGACTAGGTCAGAGTCCAGCTAGAAAGAATGTACGCTATGTTTCCAAGTTTCTTATTATTTAAATATTCATGTTTCCAAAATGCATGTAATAATTAAAGTAGTATGTTCTACTTCAAGGAAACTCATATTTCATATTGGACATTACCCATGGTAAGATGGAATAGAAGTGCATTTCTGTGCTTTGCTACACACGCTTTTCATTTAGTGTCTAAAAATGATAGCCATGTGATAGGCAACCAACAAAAGCAAGTTGGCAGGAAAAGTCCTTGGACGTCTAATGCCATTTTAATAAGTAATGTTACCAAAATAGATTAAATTTAAATAGGTCAGGGATCCCTCCTCAAAGCCACATAGGAAAGTTTCACTCCAGCTTGTGATAATCAAAATGACCTTTTATTCATGAGACACGGTAATAAAAGTACAAGAAATGCAACTGCCTCTTAGGCTAAATTAAATCCACTTTCCTATTGTGAAAGGTCTAAAAGGAATCTTACAAATACGTGGTTATGATTCAGTAATATCTTGTTGGCTCTCTATATTTTTCCTCATTCTTACTATTCTCTCCCCAGTTTGTCCCCCTCTACATCCGCAGTAAAATTATGTAAGTGGGAGACGTCACGTCACCTCGTACTTCTGAATAAAATGAAGCTAAAACTGCAGAATTAGGAAGCTGAAATGAAATAAATGGGACTATTTTTCCAAGATAGCTTTCTCTTATTCGATTTTAATTTATCAAATGCCCAAAAAGGGTGCTGGACACATCCTACATTGCCACTAATCCTCCTTGTCACTATTAAGCTTGTGATGTAAATAGCAGAGACAGCATCAAAAACCAGGTCTCTCAGACTTCAAAGCCCACGTTTTTTCCTCCAAATTAAATTTCCTTTCTTCAGGGGCCATACTGGAACTCCAAAAGGGTACAAGCTTGTGATGTTCCAGCTAAACTGAGTAAGCAAGACAGCTTTGAACAGTCCACAGGGCCAAAAGCAGAAGACAATTTCTTGCATATTTTGAAGCATACATCTCTTAAAGATCTGTTGTCCTTGACACAAATACAATACAATGATTTTATGGAATAGAATTGTCCCTCCACACAGGTAAAAGAAGATAATTGGCTTTAAAGATCATATTGAAAGAGATTGCCTGTGGTTACAGTTATGTACATAAAAGAAAAGCAGAAATTTTAAATGTGGAGAGGACAGAGCAGGTACACAAGTGGCTCCAGGTGAGGCCTTTGCTATAAGCATCCATCTCAAATGGCAACCTAAGATTGAGGAAGGATGCAATGTCATCTTTACCCATGCGAGGACCTAAAGAATGTCAGCTGAAAGTGAAAAATGCCAGTGTTATGCTACCCAGCCTCAAAATCAGGTGTGTCCATAAGGTCAGATCCACCTTTATTTTAATATGAACCATACGTATCCCTGTTTATGTTTCTGTCCCCCACAGAGCACAAAGATTTCTCTTTGTGCTTAATGGGCCACTTAACACTTAATTTACCTAGTTTAATAGACCAAATGAATGATTCTTGCATTTTAACAAATCCTCTTAATAGAGTTTTTATATCTCTTATTGAGCAGAAGTCAGTTGTTATTATTTCCTTAAGAACATTATTGCAATTTTTGCTAAAACAATTATTTGCAAAAGAAATTAATACAAACGGCAACCCTTCAATTTGGTTTATAAGACAATCTAGGAACACTAGTGTATTTTAATACCACTCTAACAAAGTGGACTTTATTGGACAGCAAATTGACCTGATGTGATTATTAAAACTTATTAATGAAACTCTCCAGGAACTAGGCCTTGATGATAATAATATACAAAATAATCCTAAAAATGAAGTTATTCTTGGGTTATTTTATAGTGCCTTTACAAATTATATACAGTCTTTAATAACATTAATATGTTCTGAGGATTGGTCACACAAATACAGACATTATTATCAGATAAACACATAATGAGAGATATTTGCAGCTGTAATACTCTCAGCTAGACAAGAATCTGTTGTCAGTGTTTTATAACTGACAATACAGACCAGTAAAGGTTTGGCCATGAATTTGTTCCAGCTACACACAGTACTGGCCTCATAGATAGAAAATAACCCTATAAGAATAAGCCAAACACCAAAAGATGGCATATATTTAAAACTCCTTAATATAATATGGCTGTGGGAATATTTTTGTTGGACATGATTACATAAATATTTTCAATATTTATGAATTCCAATTTCTCTCTAGAAATTCTTTTAAACATTAAAAAGTTCTCAAGTGACTATGAAAACTAACATAATTTCTGCTGCTTCCAATTACAACAGCCAGGTTCCCAAACTTCATCTGATTTTCAACCACTAATTTCCTAGGTTTATAGAAAAAGTCCTCACAATAGCTAAGCCTTCCAATAAAGCTACTTTTTAGAGGTTTGGTTAGATAATTACCCCATGCTCCATTAAGAAATGCCCTATTCCCAACACATATCTAGCAGCACACCTGTGTTGTCTGCACAGCCTGGCCTCCTGTCATCGCCATGTGAGTGTTTCCAACCCCATGTGTCTTTTGAGTCTCCTCCATTCATAGAGGGACACAAGTGGAAACGTTTTGATGTATGTTAATTGATGTTTGTTCAAACATTACGAAGTAATAATCCACAAAAGCCACAGAAGCTTTTACAAGGCAAAGTTAAGGGAACAATCAAAGTTTTGGGTGGATTATTACAAGTCCACACCCAGGCAAAGCAGACTTATAGCATTTCATCCTTCCACAATGATACTATAAATGAAGCAAAGAAATGCTTGTTCTCTTAGGCTCCCCTCTATCGTGTGGTCTCGTATGTCGTCCCAGAAAATTGGTGCAGCTCTACACTGCAAGCTTGCTGTGGGGCGGGGCATGTGACAGGGCTCTGGGCTGGATCCACACCATAAACCAAGGGGACTTGAGGGTCTGGCACGTCCCTGTTAAGTGAATCTCTGAAGTAGAAGGAAAAGACTCATAAATCCAAAGGAACAAGAAGATTTTAAAAACTGAAGTTACAGTGAGCCAAACGCACTCTCAGGCAAAACCAGGAACAACCATAACTTGTTGCTCAGTGGAACACTCCAACCTTTGCGTCTGTTTGGCAAATAAATAAAAATAAAGAGCCCCCGTATATATAAAATGGTATCTTATGCCTCTCCTTCAAACTATACAAAGAATAAGTTTTAGCTGTTTATAAATGAGGAATGAGCAGGCTATAATCATGAGTAAAATTGGTATAAATTGCTGTGTAATCATTTCAGCTGCAGTTTATTTGAACACCAAGGAAAGACATAAATTGACTCACTGATACTGTGGTTCCTTGTTTATATAAAACAAGATCTTAAAGCATTAGAAACTTTCTATGTTCACTTAATTTCTTGGAAATATGTGAATATAAAAAATCAGAGTGTCGTGTGTGTGTGTGTGTGTGTGTGTTGCATATGCCCCTTCTGCCTGGCAGAAAGCCAACTTTACCATTCATTGTCATGATACAAAGCTAGCAATCATGCCTGATTTAAGATAAACGATAGGGAGTCAACATATTAATAACATGATAAATATACATCGACATAGGAAGTATTTAATCTGCCCTCCTGCCACAATGTTGAAAAATGTGTAGAGACATTTTTCAAAGGTTATTTAGAAATCACCAATGTTATAGGGGATTAGGGTTTATGACAATAAATTCAGCACTATGTACACTGAAAATAGAAAACAACTATCTGTTAAATTATTGAATAGACATCAGGAAGACACAATAGTGTGTGTGTGTGTGTGTGTGTGTGTGTTCTCTATTCAGTTAAGTCCAAAATAGTTAAAGTGGAAGAAATTTTAGGAAAACTTTTCCAGTGTAAGAATGAATGAGAAGGGTGAACATGTTATCTACAGTCTTTATCTCTGTCAATTAAAAAAAATACTCAAAAAGGAGATTTTAATTTGACACTGATTGACAAAGGGATTAGTTGTGCCTGGATCCTGTGTTCATCCAATGACTGGGGAAGGAGTCATGGAGTCGGGTGGCTTTGCCAGAGACTATGGTGGGATAATTTTTCCTTTAAAAGGTTGTGGGTAGGGCAAGCAATGAAATAAATCTATAAAGATTATCAAAAAAAGCTTGAAAAAAAATGACAGAAATGTTTACTCATAAATTTGGGGATGAAAAGACCAACTTTCCAGAAAATGCACATTGTTTCTGGGAAGGAGCAGTTTTCTACCGAGATACACTTGATAATTTGGAGGAGGAGAAGAATGATCGCAACAATTCAAATACACATGAAGTAAACTGCATCCCAATGTCACCTAGAAAGACTCTCACATATAAAAGGGCAGTAGTCAATAAGCCGTCCCCTCACCAAACCAGCAGTCCATGTGTGGAAAGCAGCTTGATCCCAAAAGCCATGCAGTGTAATTGATAGGGAAACTGACCAGGCCTGGCAAATGTTACCATAACCACTATGGGTTTGTTTGGCTAAGGCTGAGAATTTTTCTAACGTATTTTTTTGAAGTCAGAAACTTCCTTGGCTGTGGAGCCTACCCAGCTTTACCATCAATTTTATACCTAAGCAAGAGATAAGGGAGGATGTGGGGGAGATGAAAGCATTATTACAAAGACCAAATCTAGGAAAAAGGAGTTCTCATTGCCTACACACTTAAGTTCAAACTCTAGCATGGCATATAAGGGTAGTCTATCTTCCCTTCTCTCCATTCTTGTATGTACATGCTGTGCTTTACACACATCAGAAGTCAATTTATTCCTCCAGTGTACCATGTGCATTTCATAAGTTCATGCATTTGCACATACAGTTCACTCTGCCTCATTTGCCCTTTGCTTCCTTTCCAGCTAGTGAATTCCTGTTCATCTTCCAAAGCACCAGATCAAATGCTGTTTCCTGTTTCTAGTGTTTCATCATTTTCTGGGTCCTTTTTTTTTTTTTTTTTTGAGATGGAGTTTCACTCTTGCTGCCCTGGCTGGAGTGCAATGGTGCCATGTTGGCTCACTGAAACCTCCACCTCCTGGGTTCAAGCAATTCTCCTACCTCAGCCTCCCAAGTAGCTAGAACTACAGGCGTGCACCACCATACCCGGCTAATTTTTGCATCTTTAGTAGGGACAGGGTTTCACCATGTTGGCCAGGCTGGTCTCGAATTTCAGACCTCAGGTGATCCACCTGCCTCAGCCTCCCAAAGTACTGGGATTACAGGCGTGAGCTACTGCACCTGGTCTCCAGGTACTTTTAACATTCTTTTAGCATTGCACTTTTCACATTATACCACACAGTTATTTATTTGGGTACATCCATCTCTGAGGCACAGAGCACCTGAAGACCAGGACTTTTCTTATTACCTTTATGCTGCTAGCATAGTGCCTAGCATCTAACAAGAGATCTGTAAGTGTTGTTTTTTTTTTTTTTTTTTTTTAAGGCAGAGTCTCACTCTGTCATCAGGAGCCAGGCTGGAGTGCAGTGGCGTGACCTCGGCTCACTGCAGCCTCCGCCTCCCGGGTTCAAGCAATTCTGCTGTCTCAGCCTCCCGCATAGCTGGGACTACGGGCACGCACCACCACACCCAGCTAATTTTTTTGTATTTTTAGTAGAGACGGGGTTCCACCATGTTGGCCAGAATGGTCTGGATCTCCTGACCTCCCAAAGTGCTGAGATTACAGGTGTGAGCAAGTGTTGGTTTTATAAGAGAAAAAGAGGATGCAATTTAGAGAGTTCAGATAAATATTTATAATAAAAATTACTAATAGATAAATTATTTCATACAAACTTGAACATCTACCAAATATCCCTATCTCTTAACAGAATGTGTCTAAGTTTCTCAACAGAAGGAAGGAGAATATTTGTTTTAAAAAGTTAGACTAGCAAAGGCACAGTTTTTAAAAAGAAAGAAAAAAGCCAAGAGTGTCCTAACACTATAAAGGAGGACACTCTTTCATCCATATGACAATGTTGACCAAAGGATCCCTGAGGACAGACTTTGTCATCAAAAGAAGGACATAAAGGTTATACATGAGGGGAAAAAGTGGGGAAGTCTCACGATGAGGTTGGGAGTGACTGCAGAAACAGCCCAATAAGACTTCTCAGAGAAAACAGCAGGTGCATCAACAGAAAGGGGCAAGGATGACACTGAATCAAAACAAACACCTGTATCATAGCATGATTTTCATGGCCACAATACAGAGTAGGAGTTAACAATATGGAGACTGAACTCTGACCCTCTAGGTTAAGTCCCACCTCTCTCATTCAGCAACTACGTGAACTTAGGAAAATTACTTATCCTCTATATTACTTACATTTAAAAATGGGTACAATGATAGTATTTACCTCATTGACTGCTAAGAGGATAATGAGGAAGAGTTTGTAAGGATTTATAAAAGTGCCTGTCAAAAGGCATCTTGACAATCTTTCTCCAGGTGGCCTTGTCCTGGCAAAGTGTATGCTGCGTATGTTGCAACACCATAGTCTTAGGAGCTCAGGACAAAGATTCACAATTACAGAATAACCCCTCCTTTAAACAAAACAACCAGGATGTGATACCCAGTGAATTCATCTAAACATATACTGATTTTCTTTTATGTGGAAAACTTCGAAAAAGTAAGTGAAGTCACAGGGACAGTTTGATACCCACACTGTGGAACAAAGGAAATCAAATTCTTCAGGAGACCTGGATAGGGAATGTCACAGGGGATGGTACTCCCATGGCTCTCCCATTCTTAAATTAACACCACAAAATCAGCAGTCAAGCATACAGGACAGATTTAGACTTTGAAACAAAATAGAGCTGGATTTAACTCCAGCCTCTAGCAGTTACTGTGAGAATGAACCTCAGGTAGGCCAATAGCCTGAGCCTTGTAAGAGATAACCATCCCTAGGAAATTGACCTTTGATTCACCCAGTCCAACAACAAACACTCAAAAATATGCTGAGGTTATTTTGTACCAGTGACTTGCAGATGGTCACACAGATTAAAAAAAAAAAGAGCTCAACTGGCAGAATCAGAATAAACATACTGTGTAGCATGCATTGACTGCACCTGTACCTCCATCTGGGGGAGAGCTAAACTGCCTCCTACTTTGTGTAATTGGTACCAGAAGCTTCCACATCCTTTGTGATTAAAGAAACATCACATCCTTCACTTACGTCTTTGGTGCCTCTCCATCAATCATTTCACTATTCTGTGATTGCACTCTTGTGACAACCCCACATTATCTATATGACCCTGGACAAATTACTTAAACTTCTGCATCCCAGTCCCTCATCTGCAGCACCTGGTATGTACAGCAGTTTAACAAATGATAGCCATAATTTAAAAAATGATTTTAATAATTTCTCAACTGCAAAATCTTTCATCTTTGTTTATACTCTTTCTTACTTCATACACTTAATCATTCACTAAATCACATCAATTCAACATATTTATTCTGTGAACCTTCGTTTTCATTGCCATAAGTTTAGAAAACACTATATCCTATATCCCTCGTCTTCTTCGAAACTGACAAAACATGCTGCTGTTTAAAGACTAATAATGCCTAAAGAAAATAAACGTGAATTTATTTAACTCCATATCTGCCAAATGATTGCCTCTAGAACTGCTTTTTTGGCTCCCTCATAGTACATCTCTTCATACCTTTCAAAATGTATGTTCTATGGGACACAATTTGAAAAAGCCAGGTGCACATACTGAAGCCAAAACTGCCTAGTCTGAAACCCGATATTCTTTGCCTCAACCCTCTGAGCACAACTTCCATTATTGCATCATCTTATCTATTTTCCTTCACAAAATCTTTCCCAAGCCTATTTATTAATTGTTTTATGAATATATTCTGTAATTCTTGCATTCAACTTTTTCTACCCAACCCCTCGACCTTTGCCCCACTGCCATTGGCAATCTGGAATGCTAAAGCCCCTCTTCCCACCCACTCAAATCCTACCTGTCCAAGACTCAGCTAAAGCTAACCTTCCTTCATCATTGAGGTCTGAAGAGCCTTCTCTAACTGGACCTGTAGAACAATTCATTTGACTCTTAAGTATTTCTTTTGTTATTTAAAACATGAGCAATCTGATATATTTTGTCTCTTTAGATTAACTCCTTGATCACATGTCCATGTCTTCATTTACATTTATAGCATCTGACACAGTACCAAACACATGACGTTACCTCAAAAACTATCACCTGTGGATTTGCTTTAAGGAAATTGTTTTCTCTCTAATAATGTAAATAAGTATGAAGGAGCTTTTGCTACTGCATGGGACCACATACTTTTAGCATTCTGTGGTGGCTACAGTAAGTTAGATAACACAAATATTCAAAAGCCGGATTGAAAAGCTTTGAAAAGAAATTAAGTTATTCTGGGCCAGGTGCGGTGGCTCACATCTGTAATCCCATCACTTTGAGAGACTGAGGCAGGTGGATCACTTGAGATCAGGAGTTCAAGATCAGCCTGGCCAACAGGGTGAAACCCCATCTCTACTAAAAATACAAAAATTATCCAGGCATGGTAGCACATGCCTGTAATCCCAGCCTCTGGGGAGGCTGAGGCAGGAGAATTGCTTGAATTCAAGAGGTGGAGGTTGCAGTAAGCCAAGATCTCGCCATTGCACTCCAGCTTGGGTGAAGAAGCGAGACTCCATGTCAGAAAAAAAAAATTAAGTTATTCTGAAACTTTAAGTTCTTCTGTTACAAACTAAGAGCAAAACATAAGCCATGAAAAGTTGGACCTAAGAAAATATTCAGGGTAATTAAGGTAGTTTTTATATTAGCTCTAAAATGATAAACAATGATCCCAAATATTGATGTTTCATGAGGAAGATAGCGATATATTTCTAAATAATTTTATTTATTTAAATTTGAATCATTTTTATCTTAATTTAGGTATAAAACAAAGTGTCAAAATTTACAGTCTTTATATTTATACTGTAAATATACTGCATACTACCAGTGTCACTTTTGTTTTTCTCACCAAACATGGCAAAATTCTAGGATTTTAGATCTCTGTAGGAATTCTAACCAATGATCTTAGCCCAAGCTATTTACCCACCCAGACAAAAACAGTTCTGTGGCTCTGTGGCTCTGTGTCTGCTTTCTCACTCCACTGCATGTGGGCAATCCACACAAACCTAGGGCAAACCCAGTAAGCGTACTGTTTTTGTGTCATTGTGTGTTTAAAAAGGAGTAATTCTAAAAGTAGGTATTACATGTGTGGGAAAGTATCATGAGCTCACAATGAAAATGAAATTTATTACTATTCATAGATTTGGGAAAAAAATCAAAGATAAAAGAGACAGGATAAAGTAGCAGGTCACCACAGATTAAAGGTCAGTATTCTTATAGAAAACATTAAACAGTGCAGTTTTGTATGAAACTTAGGAGGGTTTCTGTTCTGAGTTTGATTAATTTTAGCTTAGAAATAGGAAGTTTCTGCTGTTATTTTAGCTAATTTTTCTTTCAACTGTGTTGCTCATCATGTAACTATTTTAAATGTTTCACTGAAAATTAATACAATAAAAGTAAGAAAGCAAAATTTATTCAGAACTTCACTAACAAAGAAAGATGGTAAATGGTCTTTCTTCCAGAAGAAAGGTTGAATACTACCCCTAATGAAACAAAAAATTGTATAGAAATCTACAAGTGGTACTTGCATATAATACATATGACATATTACATAAAACAATTTTCATATCATACATTTTGGATGATTCATTCATAAAATAAACATACATTTAATATATTCTTTATGAAATATACTGTTGGTAGACTACATGGTTTTAAACATAGTAGAGGACCTTAGTTTAACAGCAGTTGTGGCCAACAGAGAAAGCAGGGAATCCTACAAAATAATGCATACACACATTAAATATTTTGTTGTAACTCAAAACATATAAATGTATATGCAGTTGCATATCTTTTAATGTTGGTCCAGAGTACTTTTTTTTTAGTTTGAATCCATTCTTTATCTTTCTAGCATGAAAAATGCTTGAAATGCAATGTTTAAGATTTCCATTTGCACTGCTATTTAAAGAGAAGACTTAAACATATTTGAGAAGCAATCCAAGTATATACCTTTCCTAGATGTTTACAATTTCTTACAATATTTTACAGTTTGTCTTGGTCTCAACTAATTTGGCAGCAGTTTTGTTAGTGTCTGTCTTTAGTGAGGCTTCAAAGCAACACTTTTTTTGTTTGTTTTGCACTTATACCCCATTAATTTCTCTAATTAAATTATATAATTTCAAAAGAAAATACAGCTGGAATAGGTCTTTCTTTAAAGATACTGTCAAAATTGACATTAGTCTGGCACTATCGGGAAAAAATAAGATTTTATTCCATGTCTACCCAGGCTTTATGCAGATAGAAAATCTATCTCACATCTCATGTTTCTTCCTTCTATAACTGTAACATTTCTGGTACCCTGGTGAATGTTTAGTAAATAGCTGTTGACTGAAGGCAGAAATACAAGTGATTATCCAATCTTTACTGTAAACGCATGAAGCTGTGTATTGCTAACCCTTTTAGTAGGCAGCATCGTATAATATAAAGATCCTGGATATCGTAGTCAAACAGACCATAGTGAAGATGCCAGTGTTTGTGACTTCTGGCAAATTATGTAACTTCTCAAAGTCTTGATCTTTCACCTATATAATGGAATGGAGCCAATAATATCAACCTCAGGGAGTTACTTTGAAGATTAAATAACATAATATATTGAAATAGTATGCCAGGTGGGTTCTCTAGGAAGCAAACTCAGATGGCGTTAGAGTGCAGGTGTTTATTAAATAGTGCTCTTAGGATCAGCACCGGTGAAAGGGTAAGGAAGGAAACAGGATCAGGCGGAGGGAAAATTGAGCTTTGATGCAAGCCTGATGACAGCCTCAACTGACCCTGCAGGGAGCTTTAGAACTAAAATGGGCCATCGGAATTTTCCCCTTAGGCCAAATAGCTAAAGTTTTATATTTACTCCTTGGTCAGTCACTGGATGTGGGCCACACTCCAAAGCATTTGACCTTCAAGCAAGGTGGCTCATATAGCTGAGGAGTTTTTCCTGTGAACAGCTCTTCCAGTGGCTGGCCAACAAACCTTAGTTGAAGGGGATCTGGGCATCCAATCTCCATACGCATCACACAGAGCCTGGCAAATGATATCAGAAAAGCAAAACCTTTACCTCCTTGCCTTCCCAGCATCAATTCCCTCTCACACTAGCCAGAGTACCCACTTGTTCTGGTCTTGGTCTCAACTAATTTGAAGGTTGTCATGATCCTCATTTCATTCCTTTAATTTTTGATTACAAAACAAGTACTCCTCAACACTATGACACTGCCTCAACTGACCGCAAGACACTATGTCACCATACCCTCCTTCTCTTCTGGGAGAAGTTTAACTACCTCTTGCCCTTTTAGCATTGGAAGAACCACACCCAGGCAATTTATTGTTTTCCCTGTCTCAGCTAAACATGCACTTTCTCCCTCTGCATTCACGAGTTATGAAAAGCATTTACCACTTTTCTTGGCTGCCAGGTTAGTTACTTTACAAATATATTTATTTTATATATGTGTTTATCCAAATGATCTTAATCTCTCTATTTGCATACTTTTAAAGGTCTTGGAGAACAGTATTGCATCTAACACTTTATAGCATTTTAAAATTTGGATGTATGCACCAAACGGCAGGCACCATCACTTCGGCCCTCATCAAATATCCAATACATAATTTTTGAAGACCCAGGAAACTTCTACAACTCCTACAGAAGCAGCTTCTAAGCAGAGTTCACACTGCAGCAGTTTAGAAGACCGGAGAATAACTTGGGCCCTTCTGAACTAAAATTTTTCTGAGAAGTAAATTGTGCAGTTCTGTGAGCTCAGAATATATCTGTGATTTTAAAAGCCAAGCAGAGATTCTGGCTAAGGGTGCCTAGGGCCTGTTGCCCCCTCAGACGTGGTCACCTCATAAATGGAACCCCTTGCCCTGCATCTCCTCTTCTTCTATGCACAGTACCTTCTCTAATGTCCTCACCCTAACCTGTAATCTCCTTCACTTTATTTCCTTTATTGGCTTGATTTTGGAGGTTTTGAGGGGTGCTTGTTTTGTAATCAAAAATTAAAGAAATGAAATGAGGATCATGAAAACCTTCAGACTAATCAAGAGGATAGAAATACTTCAGAAAATTTGCCTCATTTTCCTCAGATCGAGACTATGATATCCTTAGCTTTGTGGCAAAATAAAAATAAAAACCTGATCAAAATAATCAACCACTATACTATTTCTGAAAATAGTCCAGCATGCAGCCATACAAGGGATAGTTTGAGTCTTTCCACTGAGAGTAATGACATGACATCAACCTCCTGTACAATGGCCACTTTGGTAGGGGAAGGAGAGCTCTGTTTCCTGTTACTTACAGCCAGTGTGCTGTTAGGATCCAGTTAGGAGTTTTCAACAATGCGGTTAAGCACTGAATTTAATCCTAGTTGCCATTGTGCGTGTGTGCATTCCCCATCGTGGCTGCTGTTCAAACATCTGAAACTCCCTGGAGGAGGAATGGGAGAAGAAGAAGAGGAAGAGAGAAAGGAAGGTGTTGGGAAGAAAAAGAGAAAGCTGGAAGAAGAGGAGGGAAGACGGAGGGGAGAAGAATGGTGTGGAGAGGGGAGAAAGAGAAGGGAAACAGCCTCAGAGAAAACTGGAAATGGAATGGAAACTCTGAAGGTGGCGAAAGCCTGGATACGTTGTCCGCATGTGCAGGTACCTGTTTGTGGGTGCATGCTGCTGTTTGTGTTCCTTAGCTGTACTATAGAGAGCTGGAAGTATGTAGGGAGAATAAACATGCAATGAATTTTCATGGGTTCTCTTTATGTGCTATGCATTTTATGTACCATGTGCTCTTGGCATTTACCCTCTACACACACAACAAGCCTGTGAAATACGCATTATTGCTATCTCCAATTTACAAGGGAGGAAACTGGGACTCAGCTGGGTAAGTAACTTGCCCAAGGTTATAGAAACAGCAGATGATGAGCTAGGATACAAATCCAGTTCTTTTTGGCTCAAAAATCTTTGCTCCCAGTACAAGAATGTTTAATTTTCATTACAGATTTCATAATCTGTCTTGTCAACCATTGTGTTTTATATTCTTGGCCATGAAATGGAATATGTGGCAGCAAAAGCTAGTCATGTGCTGCTGTTATTGGATTAAGTTCTTGACACAATGACAGCTGCACCCAGGACAGTACTGTTGTAGAATACTGTTTCTCCTCTTAGATATTTGAATGTGTTGTGGTTGGTTATGTCTGAGGATGTTAGGAGTGTAATAGAAAGGGACAATCTAGCCTGCCACTAAAAAAAATATTTTTGTAGTAAGAACTCTTGATGTGAGATCTATGCTCATAACATATTTTTTTTTTTTTGAGATGGAATCTCACTTTGTTGCCCAGGATGTAGTGCAGTGGCACAATCTTGTCTTACTGCAAACTCTATCACCTGGGTTCTGGTGATTCTCCTGCCTCAGCCTCCTGATAGCTGGGATTACAGGTACCCACCACCACGCCCAGCTAATTTTTGTATTTTTAGTAGAGACAGGGCTTCTCCATGTTGGCCAGGCTAGTCTTGAACTCCTGACATCAAGTGATCTGCCTGCCTCAGCCTCCCAAAATGCTGGGATTATAGGTGTGAGCCACCATGCCCCACTCATAACAGATTTTTAAATATACAACATATTATCTATGGGTACATGTTGTATAGTAGATTGCTAGAACCTATTCATTTTACATAAGTGAAATTGCATACACATTGATTAGTAACCCCCCTACTTTTCCCTCCCCCCATTCTGTGGCAACCATGATTCTATTATTTGCTTCTATGAGTTTGACTATTTTAAATACCCTATATACATTGAATCATGCAATATTTGTCCTGTGATTGGTTTATTTCACTGAATATAATTTCCTTAAGTTTCATCTATGTTGTTGCATAGTGAAGGATTTCTTTCTTTTTAAAGGTTGAATAATATTCCTTTGTGTGTATATAGGATATCTTTTTAATTCAGTTATCTGTTAATGGAACTTTAGACTGTTTCTACAGCTTGACTATTACAAAAAGTACTGAAATTAACGTGAAACTACTGATATTTCTTCAAGATCCTGAATTCAGTTCCTTTAGATAAATACCCAGAAGTGAGATTGTTGGATCATAGGGTTGTTCTATTAATAACTTTTTAAGGAACCCCATACTGTTTTGTATAGTGGCCGCACCATTTTGTATTCTCACTAATAATATGCAGTTTCTCCAAATTCTCACCAACATTTATTGTCTTTTGGGTTTTTTTCAACAAATAAGAGAAACTAACAGATATAAGGTGATATTGCACTGTGGTTTTGATTTGAATTTTCCTGTGCATGAAACATTCTCCAGGATAGCTCACATGTTAGCTTATAAAATAAGTTTTAACAAATTTAAGAAGACTGAAATCATACTGATTATCTTCTCTGACTACAATAGAATAAAACTAGAAATCAAAAAGAGAATGAAAACTGAAAAATTAAAAAATACGTGGAAATTAAACACACACCTCTGAGCAACCAATGGTTAAAATAAATCAAAAGAGAAATTAGGAAACATCTAGAGACAAAAAAAAAAACAACAACAACAACAAAAAAATGCCAAACTTATGGGATTCAACAAAAGCAATACTAAAAGGAAAGTTTATAGCAATAAACACCTACATTAAAAAAATAAGATCTCAAAGAACCTAACATTATACCTCCAGGAACTAGGAAAAGAGGGTCAAATTCAACTCAAATTTAGAAGAAGGAAGAAAATAAAGCAAAAAATTGAAAAAACAGAGAATAAATAATTTTTAAAATCAACAAAGAGGTTTTTTATATTTGAGAAAAAAATGAAAAACCTTTAACTAGACTAAAAACAGAGAAGACTTACAAAAGTAATAGAAATAAAAAAGAAATCATTGCAACTGATTTCATAGAAATAAGATCATAAAAGACTACTGGGTAACAAAGAAGAAATGGATAAATTCCTAGAAACATACAACTTACCAAGACTAAATCATGCAAAAATAGAAACTCTGAAAAGATCTGTAACTAGTAAGCAGATTGAATTAGTCACTAAAAAAATCTTATCAAAAAAAAAGTCCAAACCAGATGACACCATTACTAAATTCTATCAAATACATAAAGAATTAACTACAATCCTTAAAACTCTTCCAAACAATTCAACAGAAAAGAACACCTCCAAACTCATTTTGCAAAGCCAGCATTACCCTTATACTAAAGCAAGACAAAGACACTACAATCAAAGAATACAGGCCAATCACGCTAATGAAAATAAATGAAAAAATCTTCAATAAAATACTAGCAAACCAAATTCAATGGCATGTTAAAAGGATCATACACTCTAACCCATGAGAATTGCTCCTGAGATGCAAGGAGGGGTTAATATATGAAAACCAATTAATGTGATACACCACATTAAGAGAATGAAGGATAAAATCCACATTATCATCTCAATAAATGCAGAAGAAACATTTGATAAAATTCCACACCTTTTTTAAATAAAAACCTTTAACTGGGTAGAAATAAAGGGAAATTACTTCAACATAATAAAGACTGCTTACAAAAAAGCCACAGCTAATATTATACTCAATGGTAAAAACTGACAGCATTCCTCTAAGATTAGGAACAAGGCAAGAATACCCACTATTGCCACTTCTCTTCAACATAGTACTGGAACTCCTAGCCAGAGCAATTATACAAGAGACTTAAATAGACATTTTTACAAAGAAGAAACACAAACAGCCAACAGATATATGAATTTGTATTTCCACTAATAATGTGCAGTTTCTCCAAATTCTCACCAACATTTGTTGTCTTTTGGGTTTTTTCAATAAACAAGAGAACCTAACAGATATAAGGTGATACTGCATTGTGTTCAACATCACTAGTCATCAGAGAAATGCAAACCTAAACCACACTGAGATATTGCTTTCCATTGTATAATTACATGATAATCAAAGGGCCCCACAATGTGATACCAAAGGCAGTATCAAGGGTAAGTCAACTACCAGAAGACCTAAGCCAACACAACTTGAAAAAATAAAAAATAAAAAAAAATTAAGGAAGTACAACATTGAAAGGGAAAAGCTTAAGCCTACAGGAAAAATAGAAATAGGAAATACGCAAAAGAAATCTGGGCACTTGACAAAAAGAATAAAATACCTAAAAATACAGCTAACTAGGGAGGAGACAATCTCTACTCCTTGTAGAGATCTTCAAACCACTACAAACCACTGCTCAAATAAATCAGAGATAACACAAAAGAATGGAAAAGCATTCCATACTTCTTAATAAGAAGAATCAATATTATTAAACTGGCCATACTGCCCAAAGCAATTTACAGATTCCATACCATTCTCATTAAACTACCATTGACATTTTTCACAGAACTAGAGAAAACTATTTTTAAATTCATTTGGAACCAAAAAAGAGCCTGAATATCCAAGTTAGTCCTAAGCAAAAAGAACAAAGCTGGAGGCATCATGCTACTTGACTTCAAACTATACTACAGGGTTACAGTAATCAAAACAGCATGGTACTGGTACAAAAACAGACACATAGACCAATGGAACAGAATAGAGAACCCAGAAATAAGACTGCATGCCTACAACTATCTGATCTTTGACAAACCTGACAAAAATAAGCAATGGGGAAAGAATTCTGTATTCAATAAATGGTGCTGTGATAATTCGCTAGCCATATCCAGAAGACTGAAACAGGACCCCTCCCTTACACATGTAAAAATTCATTCACGATATATTAAAGACTTAAATGTAAAAACAAAAACTATAAACCCTGGAAGACAACCTAGGCAATACCACTCAGGACATAGGCACAGGCAAAAATTTCATGACGAAGACATCAAAACAATTGCAACAAAACTAAACACTGACAAGCAGGATCTAATTAAGCTAAAGAGCTCTACACAACAAAAGAAACTATCAACAGAGTAAACAGACAACCTACAAAATGGGAGAAAATTCTTGCAAGCTATGCATCCAACAAAGGTCTAATATCTAGTACCTATAAAGGACTTAAACAAATTTACAAAAAGAAAACAAAACAAACCCATAAAAAAGTGGGCAAAGGACACAAACATATACTTTTCAAAAGAAGGCATACATGTGGCCAACAATTACATAAAAAAAGCTCAATATTACTGATCATTAGAGAAATGTAAATCAAAATCACAATAAGATAGCATCTCACACTAGTAACAATGATTATCATCAAAAAGGCAACAAATAACAGATGCCGGCAAGGTTTTGGAGAAAAAGGAACAGTTGTACACTGTAGGTAGAAGTGTAAATTAGTTCAACTATTGTGGAAGACAGTGTGGTGATTCTTCAAAGACCTAAAGACAGAAATATCATTTGACCCAGAAATCCTATTACTTTTATTACCAAAGGAATATAAATCATTCTACCATAAAGTCACATGCATAGGTATGTTCACTGCAGCACACTTCACAATAGCAAAGACATGGAATCAACCTAAATGCCCATCAATGATAGATTGGAGAAAGAAAATGTGCTACATAGATACCATGGAATACCATGCAGCCATAAAAAAGAGTGAGATCATGTCCTTTGCAGGGACATGGATGGAACTGGAGGCCATTATTCTTAGCAAACTAATGCAGGAACAGAAAACCAAATACAGCATGTTCTTACTTATAAGTGGGAGCTAAATGACGAGAACACATAGACACATAGAGAGGAACACTGCACACTGGGGTCCTTCAGAGGATGGAGGGTGGAAGGAGGGAGAGGATTGGGAAAAATAACGAATGGGTACCAGGCTTAATACATGGGTGATAAAATAATCTGTGAAACAAACCCCCGTGACAAAAGTTTACCTATGAAACAAATTTGCACTTGTACCCCGAACTTAGAAGTTAAAAAAGAAATCCACAGAAACTGTGCACCTGGTTCATATGCCCAATTATATTGATGCCAATAACCAAATGTCTCTGTGCAGATGCCTCTGTCTTACCCTTCACAGTTGGAGTTTGAAAGGAAAGACAATATTATTTTCATTTTTCTTTCTAACCCACAAGCAAAGAACTTTTTATTCATAGTAAAGATATTCTAAGAAACCTCAGTGAAATTTATGTCAGGAATTAGAATTTCTTCCAATAATAACTATGTAACAGTTATATATGTTTGGGGGGTACATGTAATATTTTGATACCTATATACAATGTATAATAATCAAGTCAGGGTAATAGGAGTATACATTACGTCAAACATCTATCTTTTTTGTGTTGGTAACATTATAATTCTCTTCTAGTTATTTTGAAATATACAGTAATTTATTGTTAGCTATAATTTCCCTCCTATCAAATTTGTGCTATCAAATACTAGAAATTATTCCTTCTTTTTAACTGTATGTTTATACCCATTAGCCAATGTCTCTTCAATCCCTCTCCCCATTCCCTTCCCAGACTCTAGTACAGAATTGAATAGGTTGATGAAAACATAGATGGTACCATATAAATTACTCATGTAAGCTATAGCAAATGACAATTATTATAATCATTTTAAAGGACAAAGGCTATTTGGAAACTCTCAAATGAGTTAAGATGATAATATGCCTACCATAGTGTTAGACATATATTTGTCTCCAAGAAGTGGTAACAGATACTTTTAAATTGTTATTACTAAAACACTGGTGGTTGCTTTTCCAAGATGGAGGATTAAAAGCTTTTAGCATGCCTCAGCCAACTGGAAATAGCAACATAGTGCATAAAGGTCAACTCTATAAGAGTTACTTCAAGAAGAAAAATGGGAATCCACTTGAATAGTGAATTGAATGATACCCCAGATACTGAGGTGAGGAAGGTGGCAAACAGCCCCTGTGAAGGCATCTAGCTGATACAAGTAAGTGAAGTCCCAGTATGTGAGAAGGGTAGACAGTCTCTGTCTGTGATTCACCTTTATACTGGGGATTCATGCAACCCAGGCCAAGGGAGAGCACTTTGTTTATCCTGAGCTCTGGAGCCAACATGGAGAGAAGCTTGGAGATACCAAGGTAAAGAAACTAGGAAAAGCTGCAGGCATTTTCCTAGACCTAGGACCAAGAGGAGGATGCCATTTTTAATCCAGGTTTATACAAAGTCAGTCATTCTTTTGTGACCCAGCAGTGGGGCTGTGCAGGCATTTTGAGCCAGAGATTGGAGCTTTTGCTCTGGAGCAGTGTAAGTGCCTCCACAGCTGGAATTAAATGGTTAACATAGAAAGCAGTCCAAAAGTAGGCACTGAATTTGTGCTCTCCCCGACTGCAGATCTGGAGTGGGAGGAGAGTTGCTGCAGTCACAATTTCTCCTGAACAATGAGACTTGCAGTCAGGGTAAGCTTGGCAACCTGAAACTGGTATCCATGTGTCATTGCTAGGTGCCCCAGCCTGCTCCTCTGAGACTGTGGTGCAGCAGGTACCCCTCCACTCCATGCCTAGGGAGATCTCAGGCATTCAGAGTACCCACTCACCTGGATGAACAGCCTGAATCACAACACCCTTCCTGTGCAGAGATTGTGGTGCAGCAGAGCCCTCTCCACACCCAGGCAGATCTTCAGGCACTTGGTATACCCATTCTCCTGGATTAAAAATTTAAGCTATTCATCCCACCACATGCAGAGAATTTGGGGCATTGGAGGTTTCCCATTTCCATGCCTAGGCACACATCTGGGCACTGAGTGGCCACTCAATGGATACCTCTTCAGAGGTGGTATTTGTGGCTGCCATTGGAGGACCTAGAGGCAGGCCTCCCTGGTCCAGCCATATCCATCTTGGTATTCCTCTGGGACTGAGTGGAGAGCTCAGACCACTGGGCACTCCAAAAATCAGCCCATTGCCTGAAGAAACAGAGAGCTTCTCCCAGTAAACAAGGATCGAGTATATACCCATCCTCATTGGCCACAGCCAGCTCTCACCCATAAGAGCCACCTCTGGCCTTGAGGTTGAACAGCATAATAGGAAATCTGCTGATGCAAGCACACAGCACTGAGAATGAGATAAGCTTCCTGAGACCACAGCCCCCCTGACATAGGAGGCAGAGAACTTGCTCACATGCTCAATACATCACTGCTACAACCAACATCTGGGTGAGTCAGCATAGAAATGCTATCTGTGACTAAGGAACTTACACAGACTCTTTGACACTGAAAACACCCAAAACCAGAGATCTAACCCTCAGTACAATCTGCCCTTAAGGGAGTGAGGAATGCAGACCACCAAAACCCCTATTGGGTCACAAGAAAGGCAGACATGGCACCAACTGCCAAAGGCAGCATTACCATAGCCCAGGAACTATGTGAGGAAGGATAATTTCTCACCCACTCTCTCACTCCTCAGTACACTGTTGTGGACGTGGCAACAGCTCTTCCCACTGGGGCTCCAAAAGCACAGGCTGAAAAAGACCACCTCTACAGCAGCTCCATCCCCACTGAAGATGAACACATGCTCAATCTGAGAAATGAATTCAATAAAGTTTTAGGATACAAAATCAATGTACACAAATCAGTAGTACTGTTCTACACAAACAATGACCAAGCTGAGAAGCAAATCAAGAACTCAACCCCTTTTACAACAGCTGCAAAAATAAAATTAAACACTTAGGAATATACCTAACCAAGAAGGCAAAAGAGCTCTACAAGGAAGACTACAAAATACTGCTGAAATAAGTCATAGATGACACAAACAAATGGAAACACATCCCATGCTCATGGATGGGTAGAATCAATATTGTCATAGGTGTCATTGAAAATGACCATACTGCCAAAAGCAAGCTACAAAAATTCAATACAATTCCCAAGAAAATACCACCATCGTTCTTCAAGAACTAGAAAAAATAATCCTAAAATTCATATGGAACCAAAAAAGAGCCTGCATAGCCAAAGCAAGACTAAGCAAAAACAACAAATCTGGAGACATCACAGTATTCAACATCAAACTATACTACAAGGCTATAGTTACCAAAACAGCATGGTACTGGTATGAAAATAAGCATGTAGATCAATGGAACAGCATAGAGAACCCAGAAATAAAGCCAAATACTTACAGCCAACTGATCTTCAACAAAGCAAACAAAAATATAAAGTGGAGAAAGGTCACCCTATTCAACAAATGGTGGTGAGATAATTGGCAAGCCATATGGAGAGGAGTGAAGCTGGATCTTCATCTCTCACCTTATGCAAAAATCAACAAGATAGATCAAAAACTTAAATTGAAGACCTGAAATCATAAAAATTCTAGAAGATAACATCAGAAAAACTCTTCTAGACATTGGCTTAGGCAGACTTCATGACAAACAACCCAAAAGCAATTGCAACAAAAACAAAGATAAATATATGGGACCTAATTGAACTAAAAATCTTCTGCACAGCAAAAGAAATAACCAGCAGAGTAAAGAAACAACCTACAGAGTAGGAGAAAATATTTGTAAACTATGCATCTGAAAAAGTACTAATATCCATAATCTATAAGGAATTTAAATAGATCACCAAGAAAAAAATAATAATAATCCTACCAAAAGTGGGCAACAAATATTAATAGACAATTCTTAAAAGAAGATATCCAAACAGCCAACAAACATATGAAAAAATGCTCAATATCACCAGTTATCAGGGAAATGCAAATCAAAACCACAATGAGACACCACCTTACTCTTGTAAGAATGACCATAATTTGAAAATCAAAAAATAACAAATGCTAACAGATGTGTGAATGTGGTAAAAAGGGAACACTTTTACACTGCTGGTGGGAATGTAAACTAGTACAGCCATTATGGAAAACTGTGTGGAGATTTTTTAAAGAACTAAAAGTAGAACTACCATTTGATCCCGCAATCTCATTACTGGGTATCTGCCCAGAAGAAAATAAGTCATTATATGAAAAAGCCGCTTGCACACGCATGTTTATAGCAGCACAATTCATAACTGCCAAAATAGGAACCAACCTAAATGCCCATCAACCAACCAGTGGATAAAGAAAATGTGGCATATACATACCCTATAATACTACTCAGCCATAAAAAGGAATGAAACAAGGGCATTTGCAGTAACCTGGATGGAGACCATTAATCTAAGTAAAGCAACTCAGGAATGGAAAAACCAAACATCATATATTCTCAATTACAAGCAGGAGGAGGCAAAGGCATAAGAATGTTATAATGGATTTGGGGAACTCAGGGGAAAGGGTGGGAGGGGGGTGAAAGATTAAAGACTACACATCGGGTACAGTGGACACTGCTCAGGTGATGGGTGCACCAAAATCTCAGAAATCATTACTAAAGAACTTTTCCATGCATCCCAAAACTACCTGTTTCCACAAAACCATTGAAATAAAAATTAAAATTAAAAAAAAAACTAGGATTATGTAATTATAGATTTATAGGAAAGGCTAGACATTCAATGAACTTAAAATAATTAGGAAACAAAAAGTTTTTTTTAAAAAATCTGTTTGAAGTGGAAAACAATGATTTATAATAATTCCATGACCATTAAGTGCACCAGATCTACTAAAGTCAAGAATTCCAGCTACACAATGGTCAAAATATTTTTTTTAAGTTTTTTGTCTTCCAAAAATTGGTCAAAACATTTTTTAATGTTTTTTGTCTTCCAAAAGCTTCTAGGAACAATATTCCTTTCAATCATTCAAGTCACCCTGGTGCCACTGAAATCAAACCAGTGCAAACACATACATTTGAAAAGTAATCTCTCTTTGTCTTTTCAAAATAGGGTACTGCACTGGTGTAGACAGTAAGTGGTTTCTGGAATTCCCAATTTGTAAGCAGGTATAAACCCTGAGAAACATTTTCTTCTTTGCTAAACCAGCAGAGATCCACCTGAAACGGAAGAAAGTTTCATTAAGTGTTTGGTTTTTTTTTAATTATGCCGTTGCAATTGGGTCACCAACAATGGGACATGCATTCTGAGCTGGTCATCAGCGTTGTTATTCATCTGTACCAGGACTAACTACTCAACCTGGCTGCCTACTACAACTTGGCTGCCTAGATGCCCTACTCCCCACTGGGCCAGCCAGATCTCACTCACATTCTTCACTGAACTGTCCTTTGTCTTCTGCAAGTTGTTTATTCTCTTAAATGTCATATACTCCAAAATATCTTTCCTCATTCTCTCCAGTTCTTAAACTCTTAGTCTCATCCCATGCTTTCCTCAACCCCTCTCTCCTATCAGCAATTTCCGGTTATGAGCAAACCAACTAGCTAAACTAATTTAATCTAAGAGCTAACATTTTAAATGGACTATTAATATAAATGAATTGATACAGCTTAAGGAATGATGGGAGTATATGGGCTATCCCAGTACCATTCCATATACCCTCTAGTCCTAGTCCAGTCATTTCCCTGTCATGACCAGGCCCTCCCCCTGGCCAACAGCAAATATTTAGGAGGTTAACTAAGACACAGAATGCAGTCAACTCTATGGGTCAGAAATAAATTATTGGCATTGTTATTAGACCTGGCATCAGGGTCACTTCAGCATTATGCTTTAGTTCCTTGCTACCGAAGATTCGTGCACAAACCAGTGGCAGTAGCATCTCCTGGGAGCTTGTTAAATGTGCAGAATATCAGGGTGCCACCTTAGATCCATTAAACTTCCAAGGATTTGCAGATGCAGTAAAGTTTGAGAAGCTGCTGTAATTTACAAACCTAACCATCCCTAGCAAGTTTTAAACACATACTATGTAGTTGCACTAAATGTGTAAGCTGATATCCTGCTCTTTTTATTAGTAGGAAACATGGGGATATCTTCAGAGCACCTTTGTTCCTATTTGGTCCATATGAAGTAATGGAAGAAAAATGTTCTGGCAGCAGAAAACAGCAGAGGCTGGAAGCAAGCTTTTCTCTGTTACCCTCATCTGTTGTCAGCTGCTTTCAGACTTCAAAAGTGTACTTTCTGGTTTCAACCTTCACATCATGTTATAGTCATGAACAGCAGAATGATATATGAACTCGACACAGGCACAGTATCAACATCTTGGCTACGCATTATGACACAAACCAAAACCAAAGCTAAGGGATGTTCCACATAATGGCTCTAAATGACAAAAATGCCCAGCCACAATTCTTTGCTGGGCATTTCTATTACAAAGATATATAGAAAGATCTTGTTCTTCATAGCAACTGTCCAATAATTTTTTCATGTTCATTTTATACTTTGAGATGTAAAAAAGAGGACAAGAGGTGTAGAATGAATGCATTGGTGATACCTATAAGCTAGCCACATCACCTAGAATGAAAGAATTGTAACAATTGATAAGTAATCATATTAAGCATCCTGTTTGATTTGTGTCTACAGGAATGCAATTCATTAAATTCTAGTGACTATGTACCCCCATGAAAGCTGGTGCCATACCATTAGCCAAGGTTCCAGCCTTCTGGCTCACATTTGATAACAAAGAGAATTTCTGCAATCCCAACAGCAAAACCTAGTGGAAAAATTGCAAGGTTTCTGCCTAAAACTCTCCCAGCCAACCTAATATAAATACAGAATAGCCTGCAATATGTATTTCTGTATAATTTTTAAAGATCAGAAAAGGTGTTATAAAGGAGATCAAGAGATGATTTAAAAATTAAAACAAAACTCAACCATTATGGAAAACAGTGTGGCAATTCCTCAAGGGTCTAGAACCAGAAATACCATTTGACCCAGCAATCCTATTGTCCATCAATGATAGACTGGATAAAGAAAATGTGGCACATATACACCATGGAATACTACGCAGCCATAAAAAAGAATGAGTTGATTTTCTTTGCAGGGACATGGATGAAGCTGGAAACCATCATTCTCAGCAAACTAACGCAGGAACAGAAAACCAAACACTGCATGTTCTCATTCATAAGTGGGAGCTGAATAATGAGAACACATGGACACATGGAGGGGAACATCACACACCAGGGCTTGTCAGGGGGTGGGAAACAAGGGGAGGGAGAGCATTAGGACAAATACCTAATGCATGCAGGGCTTAAAACCTACATGGCGGGTTGGTAGGTACAGCAAACCACCGTGGCACATGTATACCTATGTAACAACCTGCATGTTCAGCACATGTATCCCAGAACTTAAAGTAAAATAAAATAAAATAAAATGAAAAATTAAAACAAAACACATTCTAGTCTAGCAAAAATGTAGCATGGTCAACACCACATCATAATAAAATATTTTGCCATCATCCCCCATGTATTGAGTACCTTTTTTTCCCTCTGGTTTTCTCATTCAAAATATGAATATCATATGTGAGACATTTTTTTCATTAATTTCTACATTGGCTTTTCCCCACCAGCATTGGTGGTCTCACTAAATTAAGAGAAAACAACTGTGGGAAAGAAATAAGAATATATATCAACTTTCCACCTGTAAGTGCACATATCAATCCATGCCTAAATACCTAAGGCTAACAGTATCAAGAAAGGTGCACAGAAAAAAATCAAACACCAGAGCCCATGAAAACTTAGTATATATAATGTTTGGTTTTCATAAAAATGTGTCTTTCTAATTCTCCTAACTCTCGCCCGTAGTTACTTTTTCTACAGCTCTTATACTGGAATACATACCTTGGGTTACTGTATGTGTTAAGACATTCACTGGGCAAGAATTATGTCTTTTCAGTTTTTCCTACTGCACAAGTTAAGGGTTTGGAAAAGTGTGCACGAAAGCAGTCAATGAGCACTCATTTTTGAAAGATGCATGAAACTCTCATAATTTTTTGAAGCATGAATTTAGAAGGAAGGCCAAATAGTTCTTTGTATGAAGACAGATGGCTCAGTGTGTATGAAGGGAGTAGAAAGGCTATTGCTCAATGAACGTTATGACCAGCCCATTTAATTTAACTGTATTTATTTGTATGGAAGATACGGAAAGCAAATTCTTGGCCTGAGTTGCTTGAGGTCCTGGACCTTCCTGGCACCCATCGAGAGGGAAGAACTTGTCCTGCCCCTTATCCTTGTTGGCTTTGACCTAGTGCGGGAAGGTGCTGACCCTCTCACTGGGCTTCCAGGCAAATTTCCACCTGTACTCATCATATGCACTTGTCAACCACTCTGAGTATATGGAGAGAGATAGAGACAGATAGAAAAAGAGAGGAGATAGAGGGAATAGCTCCTACCTCCCACAGTACTTAGCAATATAGTTTAAGAGACTTAGCTCAAGCTGTACCATCTTTAATTCCATCAAGAAATTTCTATCTCAAGCTGCCTTCATCTTCGTAGTTTTTTCCTTAACTACAATATCTTTTTTTTCGTTTGTTTTATTATGCATGCCATTTGGGCTTGATTTATTTAGCCTTCTCAAGAACACTTACACTATAATACCACAGAAGACATTAAACTTGCTAGCAAGTACTGTTCAATTCTGATGCTTCATTTTTCCTCATAAGTTGTCTTATTCAGTCCCAAGAGAAGCAGTGGGTAGGGAAAACAATGTTTAATTCAACCACTCTCTGAATTTTGAAAATGATTTTAAATTATGCTCTGCTAAGTTTGGGGAACATTTTTAAGTAAAGTTCTAAAGAACTTCTAAAACTCACCCAGCCATGAATTTTCACACTAAGAGATAATTACAGAGCCACCTCCAACTTCACAGTAGATGTGTGTAAGTTCTTCCTAGAAGGCTGACTACCTCTGCCATTGCTAAACCAGGAGGGGAAAGCCCACGATGCTCCCTTTAGCAGCAAGCACCCACACACAGTCATCAGTACATAAAAGGAAAAAGTGAAAACATCCTATGTTTTGCCAAAAGTTTACCTCGGTGTCTCAGGGACCCCTACATCTTCTAGAGTCCTGCCCTCACCTGTTTCAATACCTCAGTAGTGGAGAATTCTTGCTGGTGTATAGCTTATTTTCGGGACTAGACCTTTTCCTTTCTAACGAATGACACCCAACACCACCTTACTCTATGTATTCAGTGTCCTTCTTTTAACCTGTCTAAAGCCAAACATACCCTCCAAGCCCTTTCTGCCAATTCAACCTCTTCGTTCTTTTTGTCTTAATCATTCCTGCTCTACTGCTGCCCCAGAGTGTCCGCATCGCATGAGTTTGCACTCTATGAGAACTAGCACTTCCCACACAAAAGATATTGCATGCTTTTCAGAATCAATCACACACAAATTATTTAAAGAGTCCATGTAAATACACACTCCAATATTAATGGAAAAGTGGTGTCACTGCTGAGACTTCTCCAAAGACAAATTTTTAGCGAAGAACTTTGAAAGACAAGAATGAATGAAAAAGTTTTTACTAGATTAGGCTTATCTGTTTGGCCACAGAGAGGTTGAGACTCAGCTGTGAAACAGGCCGTCAGGTAGTGAACACTCTACCTTTTTTCAAGTCCGTTTCTGTGGCCACCAACGACCACATGATGCCTACAGAAGATTAACTCCCGTCACTGAGCTTGGCACTAAGCCCGTCGTCTGCTCTGCTTGTGAATACCTTCTTAAACCACCTTATATGAGCAATGCTGTTCTCAGGCTACTCCAGCACAGCTGTGGCCAGCTGCACTCAGCCTTCAGCCCAGCCATGGATTATGTACCAGATGATTCTTGTCCATTGAAAATACTGGAAACAACAAGGAATACATCACACTGCCGAGAAATTGGATCCACCCAGAGAGACTAAAGGAAAGCTCTGACATTTGAGGAACAGGCAAACATTTCTCCTGCAAGCATTTACTGAAGCAGGTATATTAGGAGGAAACTAATCCGTCAGATTCCCAGACACACATTTATTTTCTGGTTCCTTTGTTTTTAATTTTGTTTCTTTCCGGTTGAGTTCGGAAGGTGGGGGGAGTTTAACAGAAGAAAAAACTCCTCATACTTTACCCAGTTTGTTTTCTTTTCTTCTCTGTGAAGACTATAAAAACAAGTTTGGATACTCTACTGGAATGTTGTCACAGTTCTGAATTTGGAAACTGATATAACTATGTCTGTAAAGAACAAGGATAGGAGGCTCCACGTGATGTAATGAGTAATGCTTTTTAAAACTCAGAACACTGACCAACTTCTGAGAAGTAACTGGATCTAGCCAAACATTTCTGTGTATAAGAAGAGACAATGATAATTAGAATTGCTGCTTGTGGATAGGTAACTTGAACTACACACAGTAGCTGGATGTCTTCAAGGTAAAAGCAACTGAAGAGCATTAGTGTTCAAGTATCATTACCCTCTCTAAAACGTTTCTTGGCAAAGGGTTCCGATGGCCTTCACTGAGTTCCTGTCATTCTTCCCCTCCCTCTGTTCTATGTCTTCCCACACTCAGTGAGTGGAACATTTGGATCATTTTTAAATTGTGTGAGGGAAGAGACGAAGAAAAAAAATAATTGAAGAACAGGGTAACTCTCTAGTACTAATAAATATTTAACTTGAAAAATGCCTGAGAATAAATTTCATCTATATAGGCATATACAAGACTACGGCATTCCTCTTTTGTCCACCTGTAGGATCTTAGAAAAAATAACCCAATGTTCTACTATGAACGATTATAAGATTATAGGTACCTCTGTTTTGATTCACTTTTTCCAAATATACCTGACTTTACCGAAGTTTTCCTTTTCAAAGAGCTAAGTGAACTCCTGCATCCTGTCTCTTTACTTGCTAATTATTTAAAGAGATGATTCAACGCCATGTTTGAAAATGTAAGAACCTTCTATTACTAAGGGTCACTATTCAGAGCATTCAGAAACAGTTTATTTCATGATACTTCTTAAAATTCTTTTCCCACTGACAAATTTGGCCCTTTCACAGAGGCAGGATCAGTGAGCTTCTGGAAAGAAAATGCCTTGGCTTCGCCAAGAGTCTCCCCTGCTGGGCTGATGACATCTCCTAAAACTACAGGGAGGAAAATGCTCTGCAGGTCAGGCAGCAGGAGTTGTGGTCCCAACTCTGTCTCAATTTGGAAGACTGAGTCAGTCACACAGCCTCCGGGTGCCTGAAGGAATCTGAATTGCTTTGCAACATTAAAGTATTGTGAATGAGGGGAAGTGCTCATGCTGAAATGATGCTACTGTTACTGTGAAATTTTAGCGAGGCCCAGAGCAAGTTAAAAATCCATTTGCCATTTCTCTTTTACTAATTCCATTCTTCACCTCCAATGTGCCTCGGGGCATTAGAAAGTGTTTTTGCAACTCAGAAACAAATTGGTAAGAATAAAGTTTCATTGAAAGCATGCTCAGACTGGATTTAAACTCATGGGCTTGTAAGACTTGGGACATAGAGAAGATTGAAAGTTATCTGTGGCAGAAACTGTAATAGCTGTCCCGCGCTATTTTTTATTTTCGATAATAATAGAATCCCTGAACTTGAGTTGGGCATTTGAAATACTCTTATTTCCCACCCTTTTTGCATCTAGGTAGGATGCAAATTGAAGTAGTCTAAATTCTGGATGCAAATTGAAGTAGTACATGCAACCTATGACAAATCACCTTAAAGACAGAGAATAGACTCGTCTTCTTTCTTCTTCCTGCCACCTGGAAAGTGATGGGATGGCTAGAGCTGAAGCAGCCTTCTTGGACCTTCATGTGATCTTAAGAATAGAGGCCTTGTGTAGAAAATCCCCAAGCCAGGAGGCATCTAGGTCCTTGAGGCTTTGCTCCACAAAGTCTTGGTACTTGCATTGTATTTCTTTCCTCCAGACATGAACTAAGAGAGAAATAAGTGATCTCATTTTAAATTTTAGTGTTACTTGCAACCAGCTCTTCTCCTAATATATCATCCAACACATTTTTTACATTGCCTTTGCTTGAAATGTTTCCAGATATGGTTTGTTTTTGTTTTTGTTTTTCCAACTATCTCCATAGCTTTTAACTTACAACAACAACAAAAAATCTACAGCTGCCCCTGATATTAAAGCTTCCTGCATGGTTATTTCCAGGCAGAAGAAAACTAGGAAATTTTGTCCTCTCCCTTGTTTTACCATTTATTCTCCTATCACATCCTATTTCACTTCTGTCACCCAGTACATAATCCCTGGAGGTTTCAGCCACCTACAGAATGAATTTTTCAGCAAACAGTTACAACATGTACAAAAATGAAGTGTTTGTAAAGCTTGAGATATCTTAGGAAACATGTTTTTAAGAACAGTCATTTTAGTATAGCAAAGCCTCTGATCAGTTAAGAGAAGGCACTGAAAATATCTTCTAGAATTAAATTCCCAGCCTCCAAACTTACTAGGAACTTTGTGAGGAAAAAAAATCAACCTAAATGCATTCACTAAAACTACCCCAAAGGTGTTCACTAGTTTGAGAAGACACTACTGTGAAAAGTTACTGATGATCAAATAGTTTGTTATTTATGTGCATCACACACACACACACACACACACACACACACACACAAATGCAAGTTTTAAAAGGTCAGGAATAGTGTCTGGCACACGTATTTATTTAATAATTATTTGTAGAATAAATCAATGCAAAACTTTCTGGGCTGCTATTTTTATTTACCTGCTTATGTTTTTTATCCTCCTTTTAAATCAGGATTAAGACCAGGGAGGAGAATAAGAAAGACTCAGAGGACAAGCACCAGGATAATTAAAGTAGAGAGCTCCATCTAACAAAGTACAGGATCTTCCATATTCTCCATTCAAAGGAAGTCTATCAGACATAAGATAGGCTCTCTCCCTCTAGAATCACACATGCAGTTAGTGGCATTTGTTTATTCTAGAAAAAAAAACCTGCTTTGGTACTGTCATGCACTTGCTCTACACCCTCCATACTTAGCAATCAGCCTACCACAGAATCATTATTTAATGGTAGAATAGTTGAAAAGAGTTTGGGTTTTGAAGTCAGAAAAAACTGAGTTCAAAGCTCATTTAAGACTTAGTTGAATAAGTGACTTTACCCTGCTTTTTTTTTCCTGTTAAAGAGGGATGTTAATGTTTAGTAAGTACTTTACTGAATTATTGAAAGGATTAAATAAAACACTAGCATACTGTCTGGCTAGTATGTAAGTGTGCAAATGGTGATGGTAACGGTTACAAGTTCTCGTGGTAGGCGGTCACAGGGCCCATCTGGGATCTCACTGGCTGAGGTCCCCGCATGGATAAATAAGCATGCATCAGCTCTCCAGGCCTGTGTTTCTCATCTGACAACTAAGCACTTGGACCAGGTCATTTCTAGGAACTTTCCCTTCAGCCTTAAAGTTTGATCAGTGTGTTATGATGATTCTTAAAATAATTGAGAAAAAAAAACATTAAACACGTATTTCTTTTTTATGAATCAGAATTTAGGGGAAATAACATATTTGTGTTGGGTATTTCTCACTTGTGACTCACTTTTTGGATAACTTTTTCAAGTCTAAATATGTTAAACTTTGTGCTCATTTATCAAATCATTGGGAATCCTGTGATTCATATAACTAGCAGGAGTATTGAGAAAACCACTGAACAAATGCCAAAAGAGTTCATGCAAAAGAATTGAGTTTGTTGTCTCACTTTTATGATTCCATGATTCTTGGAAATAGTTTTATAAATTTAACATATAATATAATTCTCTTTTGTGAAAGTCATTTTTTAACCTAAAATTTCTCACTATCTTTGTCAAACATATGAATCTATGAGCTACATTAAATAAGTGTATACACTGAGAGGCCAAATGCATTTTTCTCTTAGGCAAAGTGTAGGATATGCTAAAGACTTGTACATTAAGGTATGCTATTAATGGAAGGACAGACAGTGAACTGGATATATTTTTATTAAACTATGGCATATAGAAGTCTAAGTGACTTTTCTATCATCTATGGCAGGAAACATATCTACTAGGTTATTTTATTTTGTCCTTTGAAATATCCAGTTTTCAACTTGCCCCCCCCCCCATTAAAAATCACTGAAATAGCATGGCCCACTTCTTGAAGAAGTCATGAATAAAACCCAAATCCATCCCTGGGGTCTCTTTTCCTTGACACACATAAAAGCTGAATGCTCAGAGGAAGTGAAAAAAAAATAATTAGTTCTGAAACTCTTGGACAAATAAGAAGAGCCACTCTGAGCAGGGACTAACTTGGATTGGGATATATGTTTGGTTTATTCAGCCAAAGTACATAATCAAATATAACAAAACAAAAGCTTGATACCAAACTTGCAGGGAAACCTGTTTTGTCATCTTGAAATCCTCTCCACTTTAAGCAAATCTTCCCCAAACCAAAAACAAGTATCTTATCATACACTATGTTATTGGTCTTGGTCCACTGGACTGACCACAAAGGTAAGGAATCAGTCAACTATTTAGAGAAAATTCTGATTACATAAATTTAATTTTCTAGTTAAGAAATTCGTTAATTTGAATGTATTTTACCTAAGTACATATCTACTAAATACTATATAATGTACTCATCAAATTATTAGAAATCAGTCAATAAGTCATGTTTCTGTATGTTCAACACTGAGCCAGACACATTGAAAGGCACAAAAGACAGTCCCACCATCATGATTACTGCCTAATTAATTAAGCAGTTGTTAATATTTGGAAACCTCAAGTCAAAAAGCTTAATAAGAATGCAATAATTTAATATGTCTACCAATTCCAATTCTCAAGTTCAACTGATTCGAATAAAATAATTCTGGAATTAATTTATATGTTTGGAAGGACCCCAAGCCTTATTGTCACCACTCACAATTTCTACCCATATATAGAGCTATTTTTTCTGTTACTGGAACTACTTCTTCCTGGAAGTAGTTTCCACTTCCAAGTTGAAACTGGATCTTTATCTTCAGCCCTACTTTTCAAATCCCCCTCTTGGTCTAACTGTTGCCTCTCCCAACCTTTTGGTACATTCTTTATGTCCTTCTTCCTCTCAAAAATCAGACTCTAATGTCAAGGCAAACGTCTAACATCTTTAAATAACTTCCATAGAAATGCACCCGTTTCTGTTACGCACACATGCATAAGCCTTCTTTCAAAATGCCATATGTCAACATAGTATTGCCCATAGTGGCCAGGGCAATCAGGCAAGAGAAAGAAAAAAAGTGTATTCATATAGGAAAACAGGAAGTCAAATTGTCTCTGTTTGCAGATGACATGATTGTATATTTACAGAACCCCATTGTCTCAACCCAAAAACTCCTTAAGCTGATAAGCAACTTCAGCAAAGTCTCAGGATACAAAATCAATGTGTAAAAATCACAAGCATTCCTACATACCAATAATAGAGAGACAAATCATGAGTGAACTCCCGTTCACAATTGCTACAAAGAGAATAAAATACCCAGGAATACAACTTACAAGGGACATGAAGGACCTTTTAAGGAGAACTACAAACCGCTGCTCAAGGAAATAAGAGAGGACACGAACAAAGGGACAAACATTCCATGCTCATGGACAGGAAGAATCAATATCATGAAAATGGCCATACTGCCCAAAGTAATTTATACATTCAGTGCTATTCCCATCAAGCGACCATTGACTTTCTTCACAGAACTAGAAAAAAAATTTAAAATTTCACATGGAACTAAAAAAGAACCTGTACAGCCAAGACAATTCTAAGCAAAAAGAACAAAGCTAGAGGCATCATGCTACCGGACTTCAAAAAATACTACAAGGCTCCAGTGACAAAAGCAGCATGGTACTGGTACCAAAACAGAGATATAGACCAATGGAACAGAACAGAGGCCTCAAAAATAGTGCCACACATCTACAACCATCTGATTTTTGACAAACCTGACAAAAAAAAATAATGGAGAAAGGATTCCCTATTTAATAAATGGTGTTGGGATAACTGGCTAGCCATATGCAGAAAACTGAAACTAAACCCCTTCCTTACACCTTATACAAAAATTAACTCAAGACAGATTAAAGACTTAAATGTAAGAACTAAAACCATAAAATCCCTAGAAGAAAGCCTAGGCAATACCATTCAGGACACAGGCATGGGCAAAACTTCATGACTAAAACACCAAAGGCAATCGCACAAAAGCCAAAGTTGACAAATGGGATCTAATTAGACTAAAGAGCTGCTGCACAACAAAAGAAATTATCATTAGAGTAAACAGGCAACCTACAGAATGAAAGAAAATTGTTGCAATCCATCCATCCAGAATCTACAAGGGTCTAATATCCAGAATCTACAAGGAACTTAAACAAATTTATAAGAAAAAACCAAATAACCCCATCAAAAAGTGGACTAAGGATATGAACAGACACTTCTCAAAAGAAGACATATACGTGGCCAATGAAATATGGGAAAAAGCTCATCATCACTGGTCATTATAGAAATGCAAATCAAAACCAGAGTGAGACACCATCTCATGCCAGTTAGAATGGCAATCATTAAAAAGTCAGGAAACAACAGATGCTGGAAATGATGTGGAGAAATAGAAACTCGTTTACACTGCTAGTGAAAGTGTAAATTAGTTCAACCATTGTGGAATACAGTGTGGCAATTCCTCAAGGATCTAGAACCAGAAATACCACTTGACCGAGCAATCTCGTCACTGGGTATATATCTACAGGATTATAAATCATTCCACTATCAAGACACATACACACGTATGTTTATTGCAGCACTAGTCAGAATAGCAAAGACTTGGAACCAACCCAAATGCCTAATGACAGACTGGATAAAGAAAATATGGCACATACACATCATGGAATACTAGGCAGCCATAAGAAAGAAAGAGTTCATGTCCTTTGCAGGGACTTAGATTAAACTGGAAACCTTCTCAGCAAACTAACACAGGAACAGAAAAACAAACACCACATGTTCTTCTCACTCATATGTGGAAGTTGAACAATGAGAACACATGGACACAGGGAGAGGAACATCACACACCAGGGCCTCTTAGGGGATGGAGGGCAAGGGGGAGGGAGAGCATTAGGACAAATACCTAATGTATGCAGGGCTTAAAACATAGATGACAGATTGATAGGTGCAGAAAACCACTGTGGATACCTATGTAACAAACCTGTATGTTCTGCCCAGGTATCCTAGAACTTAAAGTATAATTAAAAAAAAAAATTTTTTAAACCGAAGCTTCTAACCTGGGTTGGTTTCTCTCCTTTGTGGAAAGCATAGGCTTGATAGTCAATGGTTTGCAGAAGTGAGTTCACCACCAGACAATAAATCTGGTCTGTAGTGAGGGACAAAAAAAGTGTCATTCTAGGAGAAATCCAGAGGTAAAATAGAGAAAGATAGGCCTATGGGAAATTACTGTTGTCGGTTGTCCATAAAGCTGGGCTGCATCCCTCTCTTTTAATGCTTGCTTTGTTCAGAACATCACTGGATTCTATGAGCCAATAAATTTCCTATTTTTCTTAAACTAGTTGAAGTTGGGTCTCAGTCACATGCAACTCAAAAAGTTCTAACTCATATAATTGCCCTCAGTTTTTTCATACACCTGTTCCCCTTTCACCAATTCCAAGCTTCTGGGATGCAGGTATATTAGGCTGTTCTTGCATTGCTACAAAAAAATTCCTGAGACTGGGTAATTTATGAAGAAAAGAGGTTTAATTAGCTCATGTTTCTGCAGGCTTTCGAGGAAGCATGGTGCTATCATCTGCTCAGCTTCTAGGGAGGCTGCAGGAAGCTTACAGTCATGGCAGAAGGCAAAGGTGAAACAGGCATAACACATAGCAAGAACAGGAACAATAAGAGAAAGAGTGGGGTGGGGGTGCCACACATTTTTAAATGAGCAGATCTTGCAAGAACTCACTATCCCAAAAACAGCACCAATCCATGAGGGATCTGCCCCATGATCCAAACACCTCCCACCAAACCCCAACTCCAGCACTGGGGATTATAATTCAACATGAGATTTGTGTGGAGGCAAATATCCAAACTATATCAGCAGGGGACATTTTTTACTTATCCACAGTCCTTAACATAATGTGTGACACAGAGTGGCCATGTAAATAAATGAATGATCAATGAATGAGTTGAGTGAATATACCATGAATTAATGAATCTAGAAGAATAACTCATTATTAAATTCAGCAGCAACCAATACCTTTACCCTGGGTATGACTGGTGTATTGTTACTAACAAATCCTAAGGTAACAGATTTAAACATGTAGTCAATCAAAAAAGGGAAGTGGAATAGAAAACATAATACAAAGATAAACATATAAGCAAAATTAGCTGTGGAAATAGCTACTTATCCTGTTTATTACTGATTAAATAACAGTTTATATTAACTAAAAGAAAAATCAACATCCTTCTAAACTTACCACAATTTTAAACTTAGGGACCATCAAGAAACCAAACCTTATATTAAGTAAAATTTCCTCTCTCTGTTTCTGTTTTTATAGGTATTTAAGTTTAGTAATATCTACATTTTCACACAGACCTTTATATAGACACAGAATTACAATACCAATGAAAGCTTTAAACATGATACAAAGGACCTTGTAAAGACACTTCACAAAATCTTTCATTTAAAAAAGTAACAAAATGTTTCTAACACAAGGGTATATTTTTAAGAGAATAAATGGGTGTTTGAATGAAAATAACATGGTTGATTTATATTTTTTTCCACCAAAAAAAATACAATTGGTGGTAACAGTAAGCAAAGGCTCTCAATGCTGCAAGATGGTTAATAGTATATAAGCCATCCACACTGAACTATTCAGCCATTCCATTCAATTTAAGAGAAAAATAAATAGGATTTTTCAATAAATAGAAAAATAAAAAGGCCTCTAATCTTTACAAGGACACACAGTGCTCTGAGAGTTCCATTTTGCTTTTGTCTTTGTCTAAATTATCTTACATTCCAGAATTCTAGAATCAGCCTACACCAGATGGATTTTTCAAGTTTATTTAGGTCTAAACTTGAAGCCCACAGGAAATATTGTGAGTAGCTCCAGTGTTTGAGATGTGGAAAGGCTCTCTAGGGCTTACAAACAACCGCTTTGTGTCAAATTAGCTCAATGTAGCTGGCAAGAGACTGACCGTGCAGCTGTAGGGAGTTGCATTGGCAGTCCCTTAGGTACCAGAGCCATTGATCAACTGTTCTCTCTCAAAAAGGATTAATCAACATCATCAGCATTTTCTCTTCAAGGTCTTATTTCAAAACTGTTAATGTTATATTTTTGAGACCTCTAAGAAGAGATTTCATAAAAATTTTTGTAACCTGTTTCAATATTCAATCACAATGTCAGGAAATCTTGCTGTCTAAATTAAATTCCTCCTGGTACAACTGAAGTCCTTTTTCATGTTGTTTCCTTTGGGGAGATCAAGCATATTATAGTCATTGTCTTCTGAGAAGCCGTATCCCTCATAGTTGAAGGTAGTCATCCTATTTAATATCTCCTAGATCTTATTTTATGATTATATCACCATCTGTGTGATTCTCCTCGGAATCATTCCCAAGTTCTTCTTTGAAAATCATGAAGTCTTACGCTGGAGGTAATATTCAACGTCACTTCATAATCTCCCTTTAGCAAGGGTAGTTGATTCATAATTTAGCTGTAAAACCTTCAACAAGTACTCTGCCTTCAATATACATATCTTCACAACACCACATTTGCAGTCCCTGTAATTTAACAGAGGAGTATCCAGAAAAATGCCATCTATACTCACCATTTCCTCTCCCTACTTTTCTTCTCAACTCAGAAAATTTGGCTTTTGCTCAAATAATTAAAATTGTTTGGCCGAAATGTGAGTTGACAAATCTAATGAACACTTTTTATTCACATCTCAGTAGACTTCTTGGCAGTTTTTTGATTCCCTTTCTGTCTTCTGTCTTGGTAATATCACCTTTCTTCTACCTTTCGGGAAGCACCTTCAACGTTTTCTTCAAGGCTCCTCTTTGCCTTCTAAATCTTGATTATCCCCAAGGTTCCTGTCCAGGCACTCTCTCACTCTCTCATCACATCTGCTGTTCCTTACTCTCAAAACTTTAGCTATACCTACATACCAGTATATGTTAGATCAATGTCTTCAGCTTAGGTCTTTCTCCTAAGTTTCAGCTCCCTTTGTGTAATGTCTGCCAGAAACTGCACCCACATGAACACAAACTCTTCAAACTTAAGATATTCAAATCTCCATCCCTCATAAGCCTATAATCATTCGATGTTATCTACGTAGCGAATGGTGCAGCATTTACCCAGAGTCTCCAGCTAGAAATATAAGCCATTCTTGCCTATTCACTCATTCATTTACTAAACAACTCTTGCATCTCCCCAATTCCTGCACTGTACAATGTACTTGGGATAGAAGAGTAAGGAAAGCAACAGAGTCCCTACCCTTATAGAGTTTACAGATTAGTGACAGAACAGAGATTAAATAAATTACAAGCTCACACTCACCAGCCCCCTTCTAAACTAGGGCCGCAAATCAGTTCCCTGGGAATCCCAATGAATGAACCCAAGGCTTGGTCCTCCCGAGAAATAGTCAAGAAGGATATATTTGCCGAGTGAGAATGGAGTTTGAAGCACAAGTTAGTAAGCTCACCAATGTGGTGTGATGCCTATCATGGTGTGGAACAGAGTTGGGATTGAAGGAGACGAAGGAGAACAAGTACAGGCTATGTGCCAGGGCCAGATGTCCCTGTGCTTCCACTTCCCTGAATGGAAATTCAAGGATTCCAAGAATTTTAAATACAAATATGCTTTCTCAGTCATTATAAAGGTATATTTTTCAAAGTAGAAGAAAAAACTAGATTTTACTGAAACTTTTATGAGTGTGGCTTATAATTTTTAATTATTTAGACATACACTACATGGACTTCCATTCATACTTTTGTCCCACAAATATTAGGGGCAACCTATCACTTGGATAAAATGGACAATTTCATTAAAAAAAAAAAACTACACAAAAATTGCCTTATGTAAAAAGAGAAATCTTAAGTAGTCCTACAACATTAAAGAAATTGAGCAAAACAATAAGAAAGTAAAAAATTATCATGAGGGAACAATAAAATCACCGATATCAGATAGTTTTACAGGTAAGTTCTACCAAAACATTCAAGAAACAGATTATTCAAATTTCATACGCTCTGTTTCAGAAAATATAAAAGAACAAAAGTTTTCATCTCATTTTGATACCAAAACTAAAGAAGGACAGTGTAAGTAAGGAGCATTGCAGGCTAATCTCAGACATGAACACTGATGCAAAATGCTGAATCAAATATTAAGAAAAATCCAGCAGTTAATAAAAATATGTTATACCAAATTTAACCCCAGAACTGCTAGAATGATTTTCACTAGAAATCAATACAATGAATTACTTTAACAAATTTAAGGAGGAATAATGTGTGACCACCTCAATAGAAACAGAAAAGGCATCAATAAAATTCAAATCTGATTCATAATAAAAACTAATAAAGGAGGCTGGGCACGGTGGCTCATGCCTGTAATCCCAGTACTTTGGGAGGCCGAGGTGGGCAGACCACAAGGTCAGGAAATCAAGACCATCCTGACCAACATGGTGAAACCCCATCTCTACTAAAAATACAAAATGTAGCTGGGCATGGTCGCGTGTGCCTATAATCCCAGTGACTTGGGAGGCTGAGGCAGGAGAATCAATTGAACCAGGCAGACAGAGGTTGCAGTGAGCTGAGATGGCACCACTGTACTCCAGCCTGGCAACAGAGCAAGACTCCATCTCAAAAAGAAAAAAAAACTAATAAAGGAAAGATATTTCCTTAAAGAGATGATGAGTACCTAAAAAAAAAAGAAGAAAAAAAGAAAACATCAACTAAAGTTATTTAATGGTGAAACATTAAAAGTATTTTATTATAATCAGGAAAAAGCAAAGGAAGAAACAAAAGGTTAATTTCTCGAAGTGGAATACCTGAGATGCAGGAAATTCATATTTTAATTTTAATAGATAATACAAAAGCACTCTTCCAAAAGGTTTTGATTTTACAACGCTAGTGCCCATTTCCCCATATCTTTACTGGCATTGAATATTATTCATCTTTTTAATCACTGCCCATCTGTTTAGAAAACAAATTTCATTTTGCTTTGTGAAGATTCTGTTCATTTCATTTGTAGAGTCTTACTTAATTCTTCAGGTTGTTGTAGCTTACTACTGTTACTGAATATTGAGGGAGAGGAGGATGAGGAAGGTTGCCAGTAGTCTTAACTGAGTTTGATGGCATCAGTGAAAAATGAAAATGATCTCTATGAAAACTTGACCAAAAAGGGCATTACAAATCTGTGTACTCTAACAATGTTTTCTACACCAGAAGCTGAGCCAGGAAATCCGTGTGTGTGCCTCATGCCCTATTTCAGTCACCATATGCTTCCAGAGGCTTCAGGGCAGGCAAGCAACACAATGAGGGAATGCTGGTGTTCTCAACCATGGGCAACTCTCACAGCCACCAGTGAAGGCCTCTCCTCTAAGATCTCAGACCTGGAGATGCCTCTGTCAAGCAATGGCTCTCGGGTGAATATGTATGATAACTTCTATTATCTCAAGTCTGGAGCTGTATTCACCAACATATGCACATCCAATGCTACCAGAATCTATGAAAACGCAGTGATAAAAAAAAAAATCAGAGTCAAATTCCCCCAGGTATTTGTTTTAACTTCTTTCTTACAGAAAAGACCTCTTTTCTGGATGAAGGATGTTTCACAGAAACCCATTTCTCAGTCTACAAACATAATTTATGGACAAGAATTTGCAATAAACTTTTTGCTCAAATCACCAAGAACAGGAGGTCTGTTGCGTGACTTTTGAAACCTATCTCGGCAGCCCTGTGGCTGTTATTTGTTGCTCTTTTTCAGAGATAACCCCATTCCGTCCTCACTGAGAATATCAGAGTTAAGACTGAAGAACGCAGATAAAGTCTTTGAATTCAGATAGCTCTGGATTAAACATCAACTCTTCCACTTAAAGGCTGTGTGACCTTGCGTGAGTTCCTCTAATCCTCCATTTCCTCCTCTATTTTTGTTTTATGTTTTTTGTTGTTTTTTTTTTTTTTTTGAGATGGATTCTCACTCTGTCACCCAGGCCAGCTGGAGTGCAGTGGTGCAATCTCGGCTCACTGCAACCTCCACCTCCCAGGTTCAAGCGATTCTCCTGCCTCAGCCTTTCAAGTAGTGGGGACTACAGGTGCCTGCCACCATGCCTGGCTAATTTTTATTGTATTTTTAGTAGAGACGGGGTTTCACTATGTTGGCCAGGCTGGTCTTGAACCCCTGACCTCGTGATCTGCCCCCCCTTGGCCTCTCAAAGTGCTGGGATTACAGGTGTGAAGCACTGCGCCCAGTCTCCTCCTCTGTTTTATGAAGACAATATAGCCCTGCACTGAATAATCGTTAAGATCAAATGAGACAATGTACTTAAATCACACCTTTAATACATGCTCAGTAAATGGTAGCTATCATTTCTATTACTTCTCTCAAAGAACGTTCCTTTCTTGGTTCCCCAGTCCCTCTTTCTCTTCATCAGTTGTCTCACCTCATCAGTTCTCCCACCACCACAAAGAGCTATCGAGCCCAGCCTTGGATTGGCTAAGTCACTCACAAATCCAGAGCTCAATTCACAGCTATGTCCATACTGCGCCCTCTAGTGTCATTTTAGGGACTATATAACTCTGGAAGCGCCATTACCTCCAAGATTACGCCAGGGGTGTAAGTTTTTCTGATGATGTCAGGTGTGTGCCCTCCACTCCCGACGTCACCCCACAGCTCGATAATGGTGGTGCTCACAGAGAACTGACATCCCTTCAGATCTGGGGGAGGCTCACATTCCATAAGGTGGGATGGAAAGAATCATCAATCGCTTCTAACAAGGAGCTTTCAAGTGCCAGAAACCAGGAGATTCATTCAATATATTCATATTCGTATGTCCGCCTGGGACCATTGGGCATATAGATGTAAATTTTATCTGGAAATAGCCCTGAGTGCCCCCGTGTGTGTAGAGCCAGGGGAACACACCCACTGGGACCTCATACTCACCAACCCCCTTCTAAGCCAGGCTACAATTTAGAATCCCTTGGTTATATAATATGGATAACAGATGACGAATAAATGCCTTTAATAGCTTGAGATTATATGTGCTCTTGAGCCTGTGTGTTCAAAGGTAGTAAAACCAAAACATTGGTGAAATTGTAGAAGAACAATAATAAATCTGTTGACACAAAATTCCAGCACAGATTTTCAATCGCTCATCTCCGTTCAATATGAGGAGAAATGAGCGCTAACACCTATTCAGCACTTGCTCATGTTAGGTACTGTTCTAAGAGCTTTACCTATATTAGCTCATTTAATCCTCAGAACAACACTATAAGGCATTTATCTTTCCCATGTTTTAGATGACAAACCTGAGGCACAAAAAAGTAAGTGGCCCAAGGTTGAACATTTACCAAATGGTAGATCGGGTGAGTAACAAATGGCATAAAAATGCAAAATTACAACAGTAGAAAGCTTATCAGAGGGAAGGAAGGAAGGAAGGAACAAAGGAACGAAGAAAGCAATTGAAGGAAGGAAAGAAGGGAGGGAGAAGGAAGAAAGAGACTAAGAAAAACAACCCGTGGTATGTTTTAACACAAAGCAGACCCCCAACAATGTAACCGATGATGTCAGCAGTATGGTTAAAGGACTCAACATGAAGAAAGGAAAGTTGAAGCTGTTGAAACAATCCAATCAGCTACTTCTTGACATTCAGACAGTCGTTCAATCTGAGTTGAAGAACCACTATGAACTCTTGCTTTGGGTCACACTTTCTAAGATCAAGCCATGTCTTCTGACATAAGACTCTAAACCACACCGTCTACTAGAAAATATAAAAAATATAGTAGCTCTCCCTAAGGGGCTACTTCACTATTAATAAAGATGATAACATGGACAGATATCTATGTTAATCATGCTTTGAGAAGTAAATAAGACGTTGCATTTGTTGAAAGGTAATTTAAACAGAAAAAGACGCCAACCTGAAATGTGCTCAAAAAGGTGATCTTCTGCCCTTAAACAGACCTTTATCTACACTGTATCCATTTTATGTGTATCCTAATCTTCCATTATCAAATTATTTATTCTTTGCATATTATAAGCCATAGTAGCAGATTATTGGCTTGGTACTAACTGTGGTTTTCAACTCTTGTCCTGAACTGAATCTGCATCAGCAGAATTTCCCTTGGTTCTTCCAGGTTATAGGAAATGGTGCATTCCTAGTCTTTTTTGAAGTGTAGTGCCTACCAATCCTCTTCTCAGATGCAGAGATCCCCAAACTATCTCAAAACCTACTCTATTAGGACCCTGGGTAATCCAAGGCCACTAGCATTTGCCAGCCCAACACCACCTCACCATCTCCTCCCAGTGAGAGGTTTCATAGCACAGATACCCCTGACCTACTGAAAGAACTCTAAGTTCCTGCAGCAAAAATACATGCATAAATATATACCAGATGCACAGATCAAATTTAAGAAGAATAGATTATGGATATGGAACTGTCAACATGACCCTCACAATCACATTTTTTCATCCTCCCATGTGGTGTCCACCTGCGGTGCATTGTCAGTGGGTCTGGTTGAAGCTCAGTAGGTTCTTACTTTCAAAGTTGGCTTTGTGCCTACGGGATTTTTTTTTTAGCTTTGTTTTCAGCAGTGTGGGTGCCCATAAAACTAAAAATTATTTAAGATAAATGGTTCTGCTTTAAAATTTGTCTATAAAGGAAAATAGTTTTATATTATTATTAGAAAGGCTTCAGTTGTCCTTGTTCTCTTACCATTAACAACATAATAAAAATTACATCAGGACAACCACAGAGGCCCAGCATCTTAAAACCGCTCTTCTCAACGAAAATGATTCCTATAAAACATGTGCTAAACTTTCCTAGAGACTCAAACATTTAAAAACATATAGATAGAACAAAGAAGTAGAGATAACAAACTAAGCAATAAGAACCTGAGTCAAGGTTGGGCACAGTGGCTCATGCCTGTAATCCCAGTACTTTGGGAGGCTGAGGCAGGCAGATGACCTGAAGTTAGGAGTTCGAGACCAGCCTGGCCAACATGGTGAAATTCCATCTCAACTAAAAATACAAAAATTAGCCAAGTGTGACAGTGCACCTCTGTAATCCCAGCTACTTGGGAGGCTGAGGCAGGGGAATTGCGGGAACCCAGGAGGTGGAGGATACAGTGAGCTGAGATTACACCACTGCACTCCAGTGTGGGTGACAAAGCAACACTCCATCTCAAAAAAAAAAAAACAAAAAACAAAAAACCCTGAGTCAATACTCAAGTTCACCCTGGACAAAAAAATAAATTAATAGTGATCAACCATCCTGTGTCTTTACTTACAAGTTTGGGAAGCAATTCTAACAACCTGCATACATGAAGAAGATTCCAAACAGCTTTGTAGGTTTAGTACCTCTCAAAGACAAATTCTTCACTTCCATTTATTCATTAAAAATAAATAAATAAATAAATTAACTTCAAGCTGGTTGTGGTGGCTCACACCTGTAATCCCACTTTGGAAAGCCAAGGTGGGAAGATCACTTGAGCCCAGGAGTTCGAGACCAGCCTGAGCAACATGGTGGAATCTCTACAAAAATAAAATTTAAAAATTAGCTTAGCATGGTGGTACGTGCCTGTAGTCCCAGCTACTCAGAAGGCTGAATTGAGAGGATCACCTGAGCCTGGGGAGGTCGAGGCTGCAATGAGCTGCGTTTGTGGCTGACAGAGTGAGATCCTGTCTCAAAAAAATAAAATGAAAGTATACAACTTCATAAAATAGGATGTAGGTTCTCTGAAGTTCTTAAAACCAGACAATCCTCCCAATGCAATTGACTGGAAATAGGATTATTCCCAAAAGTCAATTATGTGATAGGAATATCTGAATCTCTTTCTTTTTTATTTGCACAGCTAACATTTACGAAGGGTATGCCAAGATACGTGCTAAGCCCTTTTATCTACATTGCTGTTAGAAATTTAGAACCTGTATCCAGAGCTATTTAACCAAGAATAAAAGAAGAAAACAGAAACAAAATAGTAAATCTGAACTCATCAAACAAATTAAAAGATCCTGGTAATAGTCACTAGCGCCCCTCTATCCAGCCTAAATAATCTAATATCCATTCTCTTCTCTGTACTCCCAACTATTTCAGTCTCAGTTCAGGCCCTCAATACTTCCTTGTCGGGATAATTACAATGGTCTCATACTTGTTCTTCCTGCCATCAGACTTGATCCCTCCAATCTAATTTTTCCACAATGACGTTTATAATAGCATAAGTCTAATAATGTTTCCCCTGGAATTAAAATGCTTTGGTGGCTCCCATAACCTTCTGGATAAACTCTAAGTACCTTATGATATCTAAGAGATTTTATGAACCACATGCTGCTCACTTCTGCAGCCTTGCCTCTTGACCCTTCTACATATTCACCCTTCTTGCTAGGCACCATCCTCAATGCTGGGATGGGCAGCAGGTGCTTGGAGCCAGAAAACAAGTCACAAAACACAGCCAAGTGGAAAAAAAGTGTTCAGTATCACTCAATGATGCCCAAAAGCACTTCAAAGCAAAGCATCTATGAGGTGGTTATGAGTGTCTACACATGGAATCAAGAAGAATGATGAAATGATGTTAACAGTGGAAAGCAAAATGACAGTAAATCTGAGAGACACAGTGGACTTTTGCCCACCCATGGCCATGCTGTTTCCTTTTTCTAAAATGCTCTCCTTTCTCTTTCTCATCTCTCGCCTGTTTAACATGAAGATTCATCACATATGTCAATACTTCTGAGAAATCTCCCAAACTCTCTTGGCTGGGTTGAATATGCACTCTCTTAATATTCTGCTTATTCCAATCCCCATTTACCTGCTGTTGTAATTGTCAATATGACTTCTCTAAGTACCGGTGGAGAGCGGGACATGCTTAGAGCATGACACAGTGTCGAACACAAAAACAACGCCTGATGGCTGTGGAATGTGCACGAAGTGTGATATTATCAAGAGGAGATTTGGATAGAAGTCAAAAGACCTGGCGTTTCATCTATGTTCCGCCACTGTATGACTTTGGGCAAATCATTTATTTTCCCTGTGCCTGAGTTTTCTCATCTTTAGAATGAGGAATTCATATTATATCTTTTAAAGAGGTCTCTCTCTGTCACCCAGGCTGGAGTGCACTTACCCAGCCTGGGTGACGGAATGAGACTCCATCTCAGAAAAAATAAATAAATAAATAAATAATAAAATATATGATATACAATTATATTTGAAATCTTACAACTGCTTTTTGAAAAATTATACATAGGAAAAAAATCACTAAAATAACATTTAAATTTTGACCAGTGGTTTCCTTTAGGTTAAAAAACAAACAATAGCCCTATGGTTGATTCTTTTTTCCCCCTCCATCTCTTTTTCTAATAAATATGTGTGATTTGTTTTAGCTGAAATATTTATGTGTTATCAAGATGAATCATACCCAAGTTTTATTCATAAAGAAACTTAATCAGCAGAGAGTTTAACAATCCACTTGTCAATTATCATAAGTTTTTTGAAAGCCAGTTCTTATTTTAAATTTATAAGAGTTGAGCATCAGCTAAAACAATCATTACCCTTGACAAAATTCTAATCAATGGTAAAAACTGTTATGCAAAGTTAAAGAAAAACCTTGTCACCTTCAGTGTTCATAAAATCCAGGGAAAGAAACATAAGGCATGTTCAGGTTACTGTCCTAGGCCTCAAAAAAGTAGATATTTTTTAAAATTTCAAAACATACATGATTCTACAACCTGGTACCCTGAGAAAGAAAGGCAGGTCAAGAGGGTTAGGAATGGTCAGAATGGCCCTGGTGCCTGAAGGCAGTAAGTTCAAGCTATAATGGGCTAAACAGTCTGTGGGACATAAGATCTAACTCAACCTTAGAGGATGTCAGAGTAAAATTTTCAAAGAGCTAAACCAGGATTCTCATATAATTATGTGAATTCATGTCAAAGTCTTATTTAGCTTATTAATGAGGGAACCAGTAAGAGATAAAGCTGGCTCAAAGGTCATTTGAAGAATTGGGAATTCGTGGACATCTCTAAAGATGAATTTGGAATATGATTGCTAGTTAGATACAAAACTGATTAATGTCCTAGAAAGCAGTAAAATCATAATCTTTGGGTTATCATTTCTACTACACAGTTAACACAAAATTTCACACTAAGCTTTAATCAACTAGTAAATAACAAAATTAACACAAGTGCAATCTTCTAAAGAATAATCCATGAAGGATAAAAACAAATAATGCCATTGATGTCACCTCTGTTTTGCCTTATTTCTGTATGTTGAATAATTTTTCTTTGAAGGTGTAAGGAAGGCTTTCCAAAGAAGATGATGTTTAAACTGAGATTAGAAGACAAGCAAGCAGTATAAAAGGGCAGGCAAGAGCATTCCTGGCTGAGGGACGTGCTTGTTCACCAAAGGCAAGGAAATGGATTCATAACTAGGGACAATTATAAGGACCCAGAAACTTGTAAAATAGCATTACGTGCCAGATGCAGTGGCTCACATGTGTAATCTCAACACTCTGGGAGAATTGCTTGAAGCCAGGAGTTTGAGACCAGCCTGAGCAACAAAGCGATACCCCATCTCTATTTTTTAAAAAAATGTAACTAGCAAGGCACCATGCCAGGTGCCTGCAGTCCCAGCTACTCCAGAAGCTGAGCTGAGAGGGTCCTTGGAGCCCAGGAGTTTGAGACTGCAGTGAGCTAGGATTGCGCCACTACCCTCCAGCCTGGGTGGCAGAGCAAGCCCCTGTCTCTTAAAAAAAGAAAAAATAGTATAAAGAAGACTAATTAAAGTCTGATTTTCTTGCCAGCAGTCTTGTTCCTTCCAGTTCATTCTTCAGACTCCAGCCGGTGTGATCTTTGTAAAGAGCTCAATGAAAATCTGATCTTTTAGCCATCAGCCTACAATACTCCAATGTCTCCCCTTTGCCTACTGAAGAAGAGTCATACTCCTTAGTCTGGATCTCCATTTAGACCCTTCCTAATCTGCCTTGCTAGCTCCCTGTGATGCAGCTTTGCTAAGTCATTTACAGTTTCCTGCCACTGCGCTGCACTCCTTTCTACTCGTTGACCGACTTTTTCACTGTCTGCCTAAATCAGTAATTCGCAGCCCTGGTTGCACATTAAGATGACTTGAAAACTGAAAATTACTGATTCCCAGGTCCCAGCTGCAGATCAATTAAATAAGAGTTCCTGAAGATGGGTTTCTAACTTCAATTTATTAAAGCTGCACAAGTTATTTTAATGTGCAGCCAAAGTCAAAAAGTAATGATATCAAAGGACGAAGTAGACAAGGCACTGGCTTATTCCAACTCCTTCTTCTTCTCAAAGCTCTCCTTAAACATCACACTCTCCACGAAGCGCTCCCCGAATCCCTACTCCCACTCCTGCACATTAGTCATTGAATTCTCAGTACTCCTAAAGCACTTGGAACATATCTCCCCCGTATTACATCAGATTTTTACCATGGAACTAATAGTTTAATGATAAGTGATAAAATTCCTCAAACACAATTCTTAAAGAGTTTAATCAAATCACTGCATCAGAATTCTGAAACCAAAACAGAACTCTTTAAAAGCACCGATACTGTCTTTTTTTCTGACAAACAGCATATAGAAAGAAATGTTTCTATATCCTATGTGTAGAGCTTGCCAAATTTTTAGAAACTAAATACAACCCTGTAAAGTAGATATCAAACCTCACCAGTATCACAAAAATCTCTACCACTCCTGCACTCTCTTCCCCATGACTGTTCATGCTCAAAGTACTATGAGCCTGACTTCTAACATGGTAGACTGGTTTTACCTTTTCCCTAGTTTATAAAAGGAACCATCCAGTATGTAGTCTTCCATAGGTTTCTTCATTCAGCATTATGAGACTCACATATTGGTGCATGTATTGTAGACTATTCACTGTTATTATTATATAGTAACCCATTATTTGAAGACAGTACAATTTACTTATCCATTCTACTGTTGATGAAGACTGCTTATTTTCTAATTTTTTTGGCTATTATCAATGGACTGCAATGATATTCTAGCACATATCTTTTGATCATATAAATGGATTTTTACTAGGTATATACCTAAGAGAATTACTTAGTTATAGGATATGCATATGCTCCCCCTTTTTTTAAATTTTTTTATTTTTTTGAGATAGGATCTCGCTCTGTCTCCCAGGCTGGAGCACAGTGACACAATCATGGCTCACTGCATCCTCAACTTCTTGGGTTCAAGCAATCCTTACGTCTCAGCCTCCTGAGTAGCTGGGACCATAGGTGTGCACCACCATGCCCATGCTACCCTTTGATAGATACTGTTAAACCAGTTTGTAACAATTTTTTCTTTTGATCTGTTGTGTATAAGAGGGCCAGCTCCCTCACTAACACTTCAATAGTTTCCATCATTTTTATGTAGCCATTTTGGGGATATCCCATTGTGGTTTTAGTTTACAGAACTGTTTAAGTGTAATACAATTGGGCACCTTTTCATATGTTCATTATACACTTGATTGTCTCTTTTGTGAAGTTTTTGCCCACTCTCCTATTGGGTTGTTGTTGATTTTTCTTACTAATTGTGGAATATGCTAACATATTATGGAGATAAGTCCTTTGTTAGATATGTGTATCACAAGTACTTTTTCCACTCTATAATCAGGTCTTTTGAGAAACAGAAGGTCCTGCTTTTATTTACTCTATTGTATCATTATTTTCTTACATGTGAGGGTATTTGATTCCTGTTTTAAGTTTGCCTACTCCAAAGTCAGAAAAATGTTCATCTATATTTGTTCTAAATGTTTTATTATTTTGTCTTACATTTAGATCTACAATCCATCTGGAATTGACTTTTGTGTACATGGTATGCTTTTTGCCATTTGGCTATCTGATAAATACAGCACTATTTATTAAAAAGATCATCCTTTCCCCTCTATACTTCTGTCATAATCCATTTGACCATATATGTGTAGATTTTCTATCTTGTTCCAGTGGTCAGTTTGTCCACTTTCATGCCAATGTCATGCTCTCAATTACCTCCTGTATCTTTAGAATAAATCTTGACTTTAGGTAATATAAGTACTCTAGCTTTATTCTGCTTCAAGTCTGTCCTGGTTATTCTTAGCCCTTTGTCTTTTCATGTAAATTATATAATCAGCTTATCAAATTTAACCTGTTTTAAAAATCTGCTGAAATTTTACTTTTATTACATTGACTTTATCAATTAATTTGGAAAGAATTGAAATACTAATTGAATCTTCCAATCTATGAACATGGTATTTACTTAGGTCTTCTTTAATTGTTCTGAATAATATTCTGAAGTTTTTGATGTAATTATATTGTATATCTTTTATCATACTTGTTTCCAGTTGTTTATGTTTCTTACTATCATAGTAAATGATATCTCTATCTAAGGTCCCCAAAAGCATCTTTAGGTTTGATGATTTTGCTAGGTGGACTCAAAGGACTCTGCGTATGGTCATATTCATGAATATAATTTAGAGCTTCAAATAGATACAAAGCAATATCAACAAAAGAAAAGGGTGCATTGAGTGAAGTCCAGATAACACCCAGTACATGCTTCAAAGAGTTCTCTCCCAGGGGAATCTCACAGGATAAGCTTAATTCCCCCAGCAATAACCTGTGATGTGTAAATGTTGTCTACCAGGAAAACTCATTGGAGATTAAGTGCCCACTGTATGAAAATTCCAGATCCCAGAAGGCAACAGATGTTCAGAATAGACCACATTGTTTGCACACAGCATAGATACAGTGAAAAACTCTGATCAGCTGGGGTCCTGAGAACCCGCTAGAAATCCAAGTTCCCAGATGCTAGCTAAGGGCCATCCTTGCAAGTAGGCCATTCTAGAGACAAGCATGCACAGGTGCTCTATATTAACTATGTTCTGAACAGTATCTTTTAAAATTTTTATTAACTGTTTTTTACTGGCATATATGAATACAATGGATTTTTCTACATTGATACTATATCCAGTGAACTTGTTAAATTTACTTATAATAGTGTACATGTTGATTCTCTTAGATTTTCATAGTATACATCACATAGCCATTGACTTTCTTTCAATATAAATTGTGAACTTTTTCCCCAGACGGAAACAAAAGAATATAACAATTTCATTAAGCTACCATTTTCTATCTGTTATCATATAAACATAGTGTGAAATATAGTTTTTTTAAAAAAGAGTTAAATACTTTCTCTTCCAAACTCACAAAACTGAAAAAGATAGAAAGCTTTAGACATTCACAAATTTTTTAAAAAGCAAGAAGGTCTACTGATGCTATTTGAAGTACACACCATTTAGCTTTATGAATCAGAGACACTATGGAGAACAGTGCTTTAGGTATCAATATACGGTATTTCTAATTTGGTTTGCAATTAAAGATAAAATTATCTCCTCGCAACACAGGCTGTGGAGATCTGCTCTAGGCAAGAATGGAATGGTAAGCCATTATTTTCGTATATCCTTTTATTAACCTTTATAATCATTTTATTCTTTCTTTGTAACTTTTTCTTTACAAGAGGGTAGGCTTTATTAACATTTATTAGTTCAGACTATCTTATGCAAGTGACATAACCTATGTAGTTTCAGCAAAAAGAAAATTTTACTATAAAACACATGCTTCATAGAACCTATGAATAAAATGGAGTCTGTTGCTTAAGAACAACCAAAACCCTCATAACTCCCTAGCCACCCCATGGCCTATCTCTATAATTTTGCTTTCTTCACTCTCACACTCTACAAAGTGCTTTCTCTAGCTCTCTGGTACACATCACTCAAAATCTGACCTCAGAAAATTGTTGAGCTCTAGTATTTTAGAGCATCAGCCATTATAACGATACTCACTTCCTTGGTCTCCCAATCAGAAAAGATTATAAACCCTATATACTATTGTCTAACAGGGTTTATCCTATAATAGGTAGCTATGATGATGATGGTGATGGTGGTGATGATGATGATGTTGCTGCTGCTGATGATGATGATGGTAATGGTGATGATGATGATGATGATGGCAGCAGTGGTTAAATTGGAAACTTGCAGCCCCATGTAATAATTTACAAATCTCAAGGGCCAAATTTAATTGCCAGCACTCTGATCTCAAGTATGAGAACCAGGTCCCATCTCCTCACTACTCAAGCGAGAAGAGGATCCTTTACATGATCAGACTGGACCCCATTGGTTTAAGAACTGAGCATGGCCAATCCTAGATGTGACAGACATCAGGATCCAGACCTTGCTGGGCATGGACAAAGATCAACGAAACTTCCTTGCAATTCTGTCTCAGCAGAACCTTCGCTGTCTAACCTTATTCTGACGTCTAGTCATTGCCATTCCTTAGCCTGCATCTGTGATTTCATTAGTGATCCTATAAGAAGACCTTTCTGCGATTTTTCCTACTTCAGCTAAGCCCACTTCAGGAGCCCATAGACACAGGAGCCACACTGAGAAATCTATTCTCTTTTCACATACTTTGTGGTAGTCATCACAAGATTACTTTTTCTTCCAAGTCCTCCCATTTCTGATATTAAATTTCTCTACCCTTTCTCCAGGTAACTTTCTAAGTCTCAAGCCTGCATCCATTTGTCCACGTCTGCTGGACTACAGGCTCCTTCCTACAAGACCAACCCAGTCCCTACAGTGCTTTTTACAATAACCCACATGAATTGCAAATGGAACCCCAGGTCCTTCCATGGAAAGCAATGAGATGAGGAGAGGAAGAGGGCACTGTCTCAACACGTCAACTATTACAGAGCCTTGAGAACATTAAGAAATCCAGCCTGCCACTGCCACATTGTAGTTTATTTTTTCCCTCATTCTGCCTACCTCAGACCCTTCAAATCCTCACTTTTCACATATCTGGAGGCTAATTCCATGTGAGAAACACTTAGGAAAACAAGTGTGACAATTCTGCCTGAGTCCCAGAAAGCAAGCTCTCTGTGAAGGGGCCCTTTGGTTGTTTTCCCAGGTGAAATGTTTAAGACTTGATCCCCGTTGTCTGAATTCCTTTCTCACCACACCCAAGGTCATCTTAATGAAAATTCCAAAGTCCAAGCCAAGAGGATAGAGTTGCTCTTAATCCTTCAGCAGTGCCGTCATTTGATCCCTAGACCCGCTGGGGTGATTACTGTGTGTCTGCAAGAGCACAGCGAAGCAGGCAGGAGGAGGAAGTGGCTGCCCCTACAGGAGGCCTGTTTCCTGGCCCTTGTTTCTGTGCTGGTGTGCTGCTGCTACCTCCCAAGCCCTCCCAGCACCCTTTCTCCCTATCATCTCAGGATAATGCTGACGGTCGTGGCTGTTCTTCACCTTTCGGGGAAGTTCACTAATTCATTCAAATGTTGTTAATACGATTCATTGTACTGACAAAGTTGAATCAGCAAGTTATTTAATTCCTGTTTTTTTTTTTTTTTTTTTTTTGCATGTTCAGAGGAGCTAAGGTTGTGTGTGAAAAGTACAATTATACTTCTTGACACTTTTACATCTGTGACTTAGCATGTCATCACAAGTTTTAAAAACTGTGTTATAAAAGGAAATGGAAAATGTAAGACACAACTTGAGTGTTTAAAAAAAAAAACCCATTTCTTTAATTTGTTTTTATTTTCTCTCTAACTTCCTGAGTGATGAGAGAATGAAAGGGCTGACGACCGAATGTCTGGGATGTTTTGGGACCTCTGTGTCCCCTGGGCCAGATATGGGAACATTCTCCAGTGCTGCAAGGACTAATCATCAGGCTCTCTTGCTCCTCACTAATGACCAGGCAGAGCGGCAGCCCTCGCTTCCTGTCACGCTGAACTCTGGAGGCCACTGATTTCGGCCCGGCCAATCTGCCACCAGCCTTCAGCAAACCTGCCAAAGTCATTTGCTTCGGTATTTTCTTGCCCTCTTGAGATTAAAGGGGTACATCCTTCCCCGCACTGTCTGAACAGAACAGAGGGTTACTTTCTGCTCCAGGGTGTAAAATGGACTTTTTTCTTTTCAGGCTCTGGAGGCAAACACGTCTAGGGAATAGCACTCTGACAGGAGAGACTTTACTCCTATTTTAATACTCAGGCTTAAAGACTAGAAGTTTTAAGAGAGTTTTGGACATGGGAACTCTTAAGTAAAGACAAGATTTGAAGCACGACCATTATAAAGAACATCTCTAACATGCTCATTTCTTTTTCACCAAATATAAGAGTGCTTAGGAAAGATAAAAATGAACCTGATTTTTTTTTCACAGGAATGATACCACATCAACTTTTAATCCCTACACCTGTACCTCTTTCTCCGCCCCTTATCATCTGGAATTTTCTCCCATCGGTTCTGTTCAGCTCTAATGGGGTGAGAGGAAGAGATTAGGTGGTGATCTGCTGCTCAAACAGCTCCCACAGCCTCGTAGTGCCCCTTCTTTTCCTGACGACTGGTCTCCAGAGCGTCCCTGGATTTTGACTCTCAAAAGGCATGGTTAAACAGAACAGGAGTCTACTTCAAGCTGTTAAGGATGATATGTTTGAATTTCTTGATTCACTAAGAAGTATACCTAACTTCCTTAAGAAAAAAGTGAGAAAATTTAGATGTTATTCTAATTCCTGCAAAAAGAAAAGAAAGAAGAAAAACAATGTATTATTTAGAAGGCCTACCAAGAGCTCAAAAGGTCATTAGCCCAAAAGACACTCTATAAACATCACTGCCTGTTCTTGGCCTGGATCTGCACATGTGCACACACAGACATGCATAAGAATGAAGTCACTTCAACTACAGCACTGCTGCTTTTTCAGGAAAGCCAAAATAATCCTCTTCATATAATTGTTGGCACCACACATAACCTCATAAATTATACCAATAAAAGGTTTGAACATTCCCACAGTTTTCAAATCCCACCATTAACTCATCTGGTCCTCCAAAAACCCTGTAAGATGTGATTTTACTTTCCTCTTTTTACAGAGAGGGACCTGAGGTTCAAGAAGGTACAGAAAATAAGAAAATGCAGCAGGGACCAGAACCCAGGGCTTCTGACTCTGAATCCATAGGCAGATTCTAGTCCTGCATCTGTGATCACTCAATGGCCTTGTATACACTGGATATTGAATCTAGGTCTTAGATTCCTTTATTGCAAAAAGGATGAGAAGGAGAAGGAGTAGAGAAAGTTTGAACCAGTTGATATTTCAAGTCTCTTAGCTTCCACAGTTCCATAAATCCAAAAGCCTTTTATTTAAGATACTTGACTGGCCATGGCCTCTTCTCCGATTTCTTGAGAGTAATCAATAAGGGCTTTTAGGATTTTCTTTGTGTAAGGGAGAAGTCAACTGAAGTTACAGTGATCTTGAGATTTCCACCAAATCAGCAAATGCACATCTAATAAGAAGGCTGTTGCTCTTCTCAAAATCTCTGCAGATCTGTGTGGCATATGCCCTACAGTCTACATCAAGTTTTCTGTGCCCACTGAAATCTAGACTTTAACCTCAAGCAGTTGTTATTTTCAATTTTCCAATGAGGACTCAGATGTACCTGTGTCCCCTCTTTCAATTCCTCTACCCTACAAATAACACTCAATGAAAGCATTGGAGTATCTATTTAGCAGATTATACTGGAGGATTTTCAACAAGGGAGGTAGCATCAGAGTCCTTTAAATTAATATTCATTATGACACATCCTCTTCTTAAGAGGATGGCTCTTAAGAATGGCCACTGCAGCCCACATGGCTTTCTCATTGGCTAGCACGTCTCTAGCAACCCTTTGCCTGCTGTCCTGCTGCTCCGACCTTCCAGCACCACCATATGCAGGGGAAGAGGGAATAGAAGCCTAACCTTTTTCATTCAAAGCCAATAAGCAAGGAAGCTTTCTAAATAAAAAGCCATTATGTCCAGCCATAGGAGCTCTCCCCCTTTGGGGACAGAAATAGCTGTAATCAGTTGTGTTTTTACATAGTTTTTTTTTGTTTCTTACAGCAACACTAATGTCAACTAATGTAACAGAGCAGAAAGAGCCTCCAGTCTGTAGCCCAGGCCTTTTTTTGCATCTAGATACAGTTTTTTTCACTGAAGAAGAAGGGGCTTGGAAAAGAAATAGATTTCTAACTTTTTAATGAAGGGGAGCTTCTTATTAATTCCTGCCAAATTTAGGACTGTTCACGAGGGAAGAAAAGAATATACTGCTGCTCCTAGCTGCCGATGACAGCACAGCGATTGAGAGCAAAGACAGGAGGAATCAGAGGAGCCCCACCAGCTCGGCCTTAAGAAGCCCAGCAGTGTGATGGGCTGAGCAGTCTGAGAGGCTAGTCCTAATCCTAGCTCTAGGTTACACATAGCAGTACTGATTGCAATCAAATCGTCTAACCTATTGTGTAAAAATATGTCATTTCTGCCCCATCTGTCTTACAGGGTCTATACGTGACTAAAAAGGAGTAATGTATATGAACCCATATAAAATGGTTTAAGGCTGGGTGCAGTAGCTCACACCTGTAATACCAGCACTTTGGGAGGCCAAGGCAGGGGCATTGCTTAAGCTCAGGAGTTCAAAACCAGCCTGGGCAGCATAGTGAGACCCTGTATCTACAATTAAAAAAGAATATATATATATGTGTGTGTGTGTGTGTGTGTGTGTGTGTGTGTAACATTTACTCTTAGCTGAAATCTCTCTTATTTAAATGGCCAGCAACATCAAGAAACCATTCAGTATAAACCATTCATCCACTGTAGATTTCTGTTAAATGGATCACCAATCCTGCTTACCAGGATTGTCTTATGTCAGTTTTATGTCAATTTTCTAAAACACAGCATCTTAGAAAGTGCAGGTAATCCTATGCAATGCCTGTGGGGGATATCTGATTGCAATTGACATTTTGTATTGACATAATGGCACAGGTAGGCTGTGTCTGGATCACATTTGAGATATATGTTTTTATGAAAGTCATAGTAGGGGGAAGAGGAAGAAACATATTCTTCCTCCCCTATATTTTCTTTTCAAAAAATACAAAATGTAGAGTACTTGAGTATTATTGTTACTATTTTTATGATTATCTTTATCATTATTATTGTGATGTACAGGTGATTTTCCACTCTGGCCATTTGCTTGGATATTATAAAGTCTCATCCTCTAAGATCAAGAGTTGGTCTTCCTTTAGTTAGAACTGCCGTCTTCCAGTGATGCACCAAAATGGAGAACATATAGAGGAAGAGGAGAGGCACCCTATGTACGTTCTCTCAGCCTTTTAGAAATCTTGGAGTTGTTCCTTTGGCCACATGCACCTGAAGCTGTAAAAAAGGTGATATAGTAGATACCCAGGGAATGGGTACTGTTCAAAAAGGAATGCCCCACAAATGTTGCCATAGCAAAACTGGAAGAATCTAGAATGTTAGCTACCATACTGTTGGCATTGTTGTGAACAAACAATGAAGGCCAAGATTCTTGCCAAGAGAACTAAAGCGCAAACTGAGCACATTAAGCACTCCAAGGTAGTTTCCTGAAACACATGAAGGAAAATGACCAGAAAGAGAAGGAAGCCAAAGAGAAAAGTCCCTGGGTTCAACTGAAACACCAGCGTGCTCCACCCAGAGAAGCACACTGTGTGAGAACCAATGGGCAGGAGCCTGGGCTGCTGGAACCTCTCCCTTACGACATAATAGGTGTAAAAAATAAAAGACCTCTGGACTGAGGGAGAAAAAAGAGCAAGATTCACAATGTATGAAGATAACTGTAATTTATCATATTAATTTGGGCTACCAGTCGCATCATTTAGAGATTGTGCAAATTGAGTTCACAAATATCACAGCTTTAGAATATTAAGAAATGGTTTTGAACATAGAGATTACAGGAAAAAAGGTAATAATAACATTAAGGCCCAAATCTGCAGTTAAATTATGAAAATAAGTAGTCTCCATACAATAATTTATTTTGTCTAAGTTCAAGGAAAGAGAAATCGTTTTAATTACATATACTACATTGCATTTTAGCATTATTTGCTTCTCTTTTTAAACATAGATTCTGTGGGCTTTTTACAAGAATTACAAAATTTCTACATGTTTATTTCTACAAAAGATAAAATAATAAAGTCACCCGGCAAGAGGTAACCACTGTGTGACTTCAAGAAGGTCATTTGAACCCATAGGGCTTAGGTTACCGCAAACAACTTTTGATGGTTTCACCTGGTATCACCTCTTTCTTGTTCTTTTTCAGGAACTCTGGTTTCTAGAGCTTGCCTTACGGAGTAGGGGTTAGAATCAGGAACTGCCCTGACCACAGAGGATCAAGCAGGATCGACTGTGTGCTAACTGAAAGTTCAGAGGGAGGCAGTTTGGCCCCTCCTTGGACCGCTGGCTGAGAGAAGTGATGTACACTGAGCGGCACCAACACACCCAGGCAGACACCCACATTATGAAACATCAAGGCAGAGTGAACAAAGAGTGTTGCAAATCACTCAGCTTGGCCAGCAGCTGCCAAAGCAATTCAGTACTCCTCATGAAGCCTGCTCTGCATTCCAGAAAACCAAAAAATTCGAGGCCTGATAAGATAACCAGGTAATTAATGAAGCAATTTCCCCTTCCTGCTCACATGCCTGTATTTATTTTTTAATATGAATTATCATCATCTTAAGCAATAAGTACACTCTCTTCCTGTAACCTTTAAGAACTTAGCCAAATGGAACTGAACAAACAGTTCACGTCTTGGTGTCTATTTTGTTTCAGTTTTTAAGCTTACACCCACACACACAAAATCTTGTAAATATATTCAGCCTTTTTGGTTTTTTGGGTTGGTCTTTGTTTCACTTTGGCTTTTTTTTTTTTTAATTTTATTTTTACAGGACTGGTTTTGTTCTTTCAGTTTTATAGTCTGCTTTTTCCTAGGTTATATAAAATGGACATTTTTAAATGGTAGCAAATATTCATTTACTCCAGTGAATCTTCAAACAATTTCACCAACAGGATTACTTTTCCAACAACATTGTATGTGGATTTCCAGTATATACTAACTAGACCTGTGCAGGCCCATCCCTTCCCTTGATACATAAACTTCTCAGGGAAAACATCAGAACACAGGTCGAAAAATATCTCCCCTGCACCATTTCTCACTAATACATGGTATTATAGGTTGCCTGCTGTTCAATTAGAGATATTCTTGCACATTTTTTAACCTGCTCAGTAAATTATTCAGACAGCCAGAAGGGAAATAGTCTCAGAATTCTGTATTGGGCAAAATCATTAATGACTAGCTGGTAAGGGTCAGGAATGATGCAAAAACTTGCCCTGCCAATCTGCTTCATTCTGGATTCTATGTTAAACTAAATTTTACAATTTGAGATTCTGGACCTTGTCAGAGAACTACATAACCCAATTGTTATGTAATCATTGAAATTACAAAGCTTTTTAAGCACTAAAGAGATAAATAGAACAGTTGGAGGGGTTTTTGGCCTGATCAAGGCAATCCATCTTTTGAATTACCTCTACAGCCATGCAGAGCACGATTTTTTCATTGAAATTGTTACTCACCATATTCTCTCCAATGGCAGCCTGGCCTTCATCCTGACCATGGTTCCATTTGAAAATAATGTGCATTATAAAGGACAATGGGTCCCCTACAGAACATTTTAGTTTAAGAGTCTAAATGAATATGACCAAATGTCATAAAGATAGTGCCATGTTCTACAGAGAGTTTCTTGATAGAATTTGTGTACAACTCAATAGGCTAAAACTTCAGAAGATCTCTGCCACACTAGATTGATATAAGCTGATGGACAGAAACATGAAATCTTTGTTTTCTAATAGACAGTTAACTTGTGGTAGGTAGAATTTTCCGGACATCTTTACAATATGAACAAACATGCTGCCCATCCTTTATGGGCAGAACCTCTACCATTTGTTCCCCAGAAAAACAGGGGTGTGTGTGTGTGTGCAGACAAATGCTTTTAGCAATAAATGTATTATTCCTTCATATTCTTTTTGTTCTTTTTATGAAAAAGAATCATGTTAGGCTTTAGTTGATATTTATTTCCATTTCTAAGCAAACAAAGTACATATATTCAGCATATTTATATTTGCATTAGATTGTAAAAGCAAAAAAATGCAATCATCCATGTATATAGTTTTGAATACAACAGCAACAGAAGCATTCAGTGAACCATCAGTCAAACAAGAAATTTTTTTACAGAAAAGCAACATATTATGAGAAAGTGTAAGAAAAGTTAAGAAATCAAGGGAGAAAACTAGATGACAGAGATGAGAGAAGGAAAAAAGAAATGAAAGCAAATGAAAATGTGAAAAGCAAGGAAAAATAAAAATGTTCTTTAGAAGCAAAGCTTTGAGCAGCAGTTTAAAGCATGGACACCTGTGTTAATTATTTTAAAAATTGCTTAACCTTTTCCCCAATTTATTCTTCTAGGAAATGCATCCCACCTATATCAGAAGCCTATTCCCAGGTGTACATGAGGAAATGCCAGTACAGCATGTACTCAGTAGTCAACGTAAAGTACATGCTCAGTATATGTTAGCTATATATATTAACATATATAACATTAAGTATAATTAACACTAAGGTTATGTTAATTACCTCTGTGCAAACATGGTTTAGATGTCCCAGCGTTCTAGGAAAAGCATCTAAGTCTTTTTCAAAAGTTTTTACACTTCCCTGCTTCCTTTGCCTCTCTTTCCTACTGTTTAGTATCCAAAAAGTCACTTGCAAAACAAAATGTCTCATTTTGCATAAGCACTCATGGTAGAAAGGGAACGATCTAGTCCCTCCTTAGATGTGGTTGCCATCTTTAAATTGAAATTTTTCTCTATATTTTAACCTGTCTTATTTTTCAGTAAAAGAGTTCTGAGGACAAAAGCCATATTTTCTTCTTTTTTATCCATCACAGTAGCCAATTCATAACTGTTCACAGAGCAGATAATCAATACATTATGATTTAATGAATAATGTGCTTACTAAAGACAGAACAAGAAGCAGAGGTTAATTTTAAAAGTCTATCAAATTTCAGACTCCTAATGAGAATTCCTTGAGTCTTCTGGGTTTCACCTTTTTCACTATAATTGAAGTGCCAAGCACAAACTGAATAGTCTGCTAACAATCTGAAAAGAAAATATATTACGATGATTGTACAGGGAAACTTGGAAGTGATTTTCTCCTGGGTTGGGGGTTTAAACAAACAGGAAGCCCTGTTTAGGATTTGTCTTCATCATCTTTCATCACAAGTCAGCCTGACTTCCTGATGAAAAAATGTGGAACTGCTTTCAGATTCTCAACCAAATTGGACAGAAATGCCAACTTTAAATGCAACTTTAAATTCAGAAGCTATTTCTGAACACCCGCATCTCCATCAGACCATAGCTCTCTAAGTAAAATTTTGTCTCTTAACTTCTATAAGCAGTGGGCAGAAAATGGGCCTTTGTTCTAACCCTATAGTTAAAGGATCACATTTTTTTTTCTATAACTGAGCATCTAGAGGGTATGAAGAGCAAACCATATAATCAAGAAGAATAAATTAATAATCATGGACTCCTTAAAGTGTTTTCTTCTCAGCATCAGCAGAGAGTTTCTGTAGCTACTTGAAAAAATATTACGTATGAAATGGAACTTTAAAGACTCTCTATTAAAATCTTACAGTGATTTCAGGATAGAAAGTACAAAATCTGTCTCTAGTCCATATCTCTAAAATATACGTTTCAAAATTAGCAATTTCTTGTTAAACTTCAAATTTCATAAATCTGTTTTGTTTAAACTATCATCACTAAAACAACAAATATAGAAATTTTCAGGTTAAAGTGAAACTGGAGGATTTTTAAAATTCAAATAGATAATTTTCTACAAAAAGCTCTAGATGAATTGATGATTCTTCTACATACTCCAAGAAGATGATGCCAAAATTTGATTGGAAGGTACAAACTGAAAATGACTAGTATGTTATCTACTATTAAGTAGAAAAATACAAAATCAGGACTCTTGCTACTCTCAAAATTATGTTGGACTATACAATACTTTATTTTTAACAATATTTGCCACACTGTGCAACAGAACTAAATATATATGTGTGTGTATATATATATACATATACACACACACATATATGTATTCCTCATGCCTTAGTGACATTTTGACCCTTTGATCATCTTCTTTTCATCCTCTGTAATGTCACTTTGTACCCCATAAGTTTATAGAATTATAAAGTGACAATTTATAATGAAAAATTAAAAAAATAAAAATTATATTGAGTTAACAATTCTCACTATAGACATTTATCTACTGGGGCTAGATATATTTTTTGCCTTTTGAATTTTCAAAACCTTTTCTCACTGATATTTCCAAATATGATTCATTTCAAGTCTCCATTCTCATAATATTCTTGAAAATGTTGGATTAACATAAGAAAGGACGAGCTTTTATAATGCAGGGAGGGAAACTAGAAGTAGATTCATCAAACATGAGTTTTACCAGACTAATAACAATACACATCTGCAATGTAAACATATCTTGACTCAAATTCTAGAAGGCATTGTTTAATGTCAAGGCCCAGAGGGAGACACTCTAGGCAACTACCACATCACAAATATTCCAGATGTTTCTTGAACATACAGTTCCCTCCCCACTATCAGCCTGTGATGACCACCATTCAGCCTTTTGTACTATTATTCAAAATTGCATGTTGAATATTTATTTTTAAAAAACAAAAGAAACAAAAGAGAAAGAGGAAAATAAATTTGAACAAAGACATATACTTTGTTTTCTGGCCAAGAAATTAAGATGTACATTTGTTGAGAAACATATGAATGAATTTCCTTAGAATGATGTAACCCCTCTAAAAAAATCACAGAAGTCATCACCATGGGTGGTAGGATGCTGAGTTTCCCACAGGAAGCAGCACAGGTAATTGCTTGTTTGTTTTTGTACTGAGAGGCATTCTATTATGTGCCTACGGGTTTCTTCTATGAGAAAATCTGCTGCATGGACCATTTTGTTTCAGGCATTTTGTAGGCATTTGTCTCACGTGTTTAGAAAGTCCATTATCTTATTACGTGTTCTGTAGAAGAAATGAGTAAATGGGAAATACATGTGGTTGGCAAACAAGCTATACTATGACATAAGAAAAAAAATCTATAAATAATGTAAATATATGAATCCCACCTTTTAAAATATAGTCACGTCTGGAATAAGACTACAAACTGGAGAAGAACTAAATTATTATCTGTCCAGTTACGTTGTCTGAAAGAAATTTAAAGTCAGGTCACTATCAGGCAAGCCTCATGAAAGGAAGTAAGAATTCCTTCATCACTGCCTTCATCCCACGGATCCCAGTGAGGTCAATTTAAGAGGTCTACAGATAACTCTGGCTGGTGTACCCTGAACCACATAGCATGCTAGATGGTGGGGATACAGAGATTAATAATATGTAGTCCCTGCTGTCACAGAATTTATTCCAGCAGAAAAAACAGACCCATACACAGATCATTCCAAAGTAACAGGGTCTATCATGACAGAGCTATACCCAGCACGCAGTGGAATCCAAAGGAAAAGAGGGCACTTGGCTCAGTAGGAAGAAGGGAAAAGCCTCAAAGCTGGCTTCCCAGAGGAGACAAGCTGTGTGCTGAGCTTGGAAGAATGAATTGGAGACTTGGAGTTGGCAAGGTAAAGATGGGCAGACAAACATTACACAAGAAGCACAGACGCATAAACTCGAAGCAGGTTGTGATATGCCAGGAACTGCAAGACAGTGTCACCAGGATACACATTTTAAAGTGGGAAGATGGGCTGCAAGAGCCCAGATCTTAGGGAACATGTGCACCATGTTCAGGAGCTTGGATGTTATCCAGTGGATATCAGGAAGCACCTGGAAAACAGAACTCCTGCAATTCCTTCATGTCTCTCCCTTGTCACCAGCACATAGGACAGCAGGGAAGTTGCCCACATCAGAAACAGGGGAGTGGAGGAGCAGAACCAGCCTGCTCTTTCCCCCCACCCCACCGCCATCCCTGAATTAGTGTGACTTCTGCTCCCTGTGCAGCCCCATTGGATTGAACATAGAGTATTTGGGACATAGAATAGAAAGATGGTAAGTTTCACAAAGAAGCAATATTAGAAAAAGATGTTAATTCTAATGCATGGCAAGAGAACAAAAACATCAATAGCTAGAAACCAGAGAAGGAAGGGGATGCAGGAGCAAAGGAGACGGCACATGTTAGAGGTGTGAGAAAATACACGCAAGGATGAGGCAAATATCCAGGAACACACTGGAAAGCATGTAAATCATTGCAAGAGAGTATGCCTAGGTTTGCTTCACATGGGAAACAGTGTTTTGATGCTCTGTATGTATTGTAGAAGGTATATGATGGGATCTATTCTAAAAACTTCACATGGAAATCAGTCCCTACTTTATGTTATGCTCTATATTCACATATACAAAGGAAATTAATTAGAAGAAAAATATATCGGAAATATTGAGTGAGTTCATTTGAGGAAAAAACTCATAAGAAGGAAGTCTGAACAAAGGAGAAGAGACATGAACAACTACGGTGATAACAGTAATAATAGAATGTTTCCTATGTGCTGCTATGGGCAGCTAAGGTCCTTCAGTGCATCTCATTTAATTCTCAACAGCCAATTATTTCCACATGTTACAAAGGAGGAAACTGAGACCTAGAGGGTTTGAGCAGTAGAGACGCTAAACTGAGGCCGTGCAGGTAGTAAACAGCAGGACTGGAATCGGAATCCAGGCAGTCAGAATCCAAACCTCCTAAGTGGGAAGAGATTACCCTACTAAAGAGAGTAACTCCAGGTTGCAACAATGCATTCGGTGAGGCGATACAACCAAGAAATACAAACAAACAAAACCCCAACAACAAAAACAGACTTCCCTAAACAGAAATGTCATGAAAAAAGAAGAAACTAGGCTGGGGGCAGGGGCTCACACCTGTAATCCCAGCACTTTGGGAGGCTAAGGCGAGCAGATCACTTGAGGTCAGAAGTTTAAGACCAGCCTGGCCAATGTGGCGAAACCCCATCTCTACTAAAAATAGGAAAAAATAGCTGGGTATGGTGGTAGGTGCCTATAATCCCAGCTACCCGGAAGGCTAAGGCAGGAGAATTGCTTGAACCCAGGAGGTGGAGGCTGCCGTTATCCTATATTGTGCCACTGCACTCCAACCTGGACAACAGAGTGAGAATCCATCTCAAAAAAAAAAAAAACAAAAAAAACTAGTTTAATTGTCTTCAGAATGTCTGATTAAAAAAATTAACATCTGTACTCTTTTTCCAGCACGCTCCAAGTGTAGACCATTATGAGGCATAAGTAATTTGTTACTACTAATGAAGAATCTTGGATTATAAATGAAAATTCTGTAGGGAAAAAAACAATGTCACACATCTAGAAAGAAACTATGAACAATATGCCTTACTTGATAGACATACACATATTCTCCTAAGGGGAAAAAAAAAACGCCATGCATGTAAGGCCTGGTTACAAAAGAAAGGGATTTGCCTAAAGTTCTGACAGTGGAAGTGGAAAATCACTTCAGAAAAGGTCTTATGTCAGCAAAATAAATTTCTAATTAGCTGTATCTTTCAATGAGCTAAATAAAGAGAGCAACTAATTACCCTGACCAGGAGTTTCTTTATTCAACACTTTTTAGTCATAACTAACAACCTCTAGAGCTTCATGAGTCTGAATGTTTCTTCATATTTGGGCAGAGTTAATCTGACCATTGGGTCTGATTGCTCTGTAAAAGGACACTGTCCTGAAAATTGTTATATTCCACAAACTAGAGTTTAGTTCAAACATGTAATCATGCCAGCTTCAAGAAGACAGTTAATAAAGTCATCGTTTTACACCTCTAATTTCTATGTTAATCCTTTTTTTAAAAAAAAATAATGCTTTTATTATCATTATTAATTAGTTACTGGTGGCTGATGCCATCTCTAAATGATTAATGCAGACTTACATTACAAACATCCTAAAATCCATTGACTCAGCAAATTTGTATCAAATGTCTAACAGGTTAATGAACTATAGAGGATGTTTTAGTGATAAGTAAGACAGGGAGTTGGAAATCAAGGACCTTCCAGTTTAGTCAGTATCTCTTTTTATCTACTAACTCCCATAAGCAAAGCATAAATACTTAAATAAACTCACAGGCTAATATTCCACAATACCACTAAGCAAAGTTTATCTTCTAAGGGGCCATCTTTGTTCTGTTTTCTGCATATCTTAACCATATTAAGAAACCCAGCCCATTTAGTAAGACTTCTATTTCTATGGCAATGGTGAATATGATGCTTGATATTTTTACTTTTTCTTCTAAATGCAGCAAAGTTCTATGTGTTCTTGTGGTGGAACCAACAACAGAAATTATTTGCTTTTTTTAAATTTAAAATGTGACATCTTCAAGTCATACTTTCCATAATAAAACGTTTCCACTTGCTGACATGCTCCTCTCTAACTGAAATGACACAATCATTTCAACCCACTGAATTTAAAATTGAAATGCCTTTCTTCTTTCAGAAAGAAAGAGCCACCCTATGATTACAACTTCCCACAGTTGCTTTTAAAGTGCCTAAAGTTTTTTTAAAAATGTTTTCCTCTATTTTTATCAGAAATTACTCTCCCTACACAAACTGTGGCTGGTTCAACGAGTGGCTGGCTGGTTGAGTTATTTGCTACAGTAGCCTTGCCCTCCCTCCATTCCCTGACTCTTTCCAGGAGTGCACGTGGACAGCTGCCTTTGAGGATTTTCTATCTTGTTCCACGGCCTCCCTCCAAACACTGGTTCCTTTCCCCTTTCCAGCAGCAGCTTCCCTCACATTGCTGAACAGCACAAGGTGTCCTCTCCATCCTATACTAGTTACTATAGGTAATTGAGTTTTTAGGTGATATAATGTTTAAACCATATAACCTACTCAAAGCTTTTCAAGCAAGAATATCTCTGAATTACTGCTGAGATCATTGTTTCCCTCTGCACTACCTTTATTAGGCCATTGTCATTATTAAATTATTTATTCACCCATCACTTTCTAAACATCTCTATTATTCAAATCACTTTACTAGGTCCTACAGGAGAGAACTTCATGAAATTGGCACTGGCCTGCCCTCTGGTAACTCAGTCTAGAGGAGGCCCATGCCAGCCTACATAGCTCTATTACAGGGAAACACTACTAAAGTGCTAGAATAGATGGGGAAAAGTCAGAGGGAATGGGAATGTTGAGAAGAGAGTAGGGCCCGTGAAATTCTCGGGGGAGTTGTTGACATTGCCAAGAAAATATTTTATTGATATTTTGAGATTCAGCTAAATGAAAGCATCAAAAAGCACAAAAGTTATTGAAATAAAGTAAAGAGGGACCACAATTCCAAACAAAACACAAATTGACATTCTTCTTTGGAATAAGGATCTGCCTAACAAAACCTCAATGTTTATACCCTGGGGAAAATTCCTGAGAAATAAAGATTCATATGAATCAAGTTTTAAACCTTACTAATCTTAAGGCATCAACTATGTGCCTCCAGGGACCTGGGTGAGACTGGAACTCCCCTTTAGCTTATTTCCATTCTAGTCTCAAGAATCTCCACCAATCCTTGCCGCTCTCCCCCAGACAAAATTCCTTTGGTCTACACGGTTCAGGTTTAATAAGGCCACACTACGAGATTGCCTTTCTACATTCAATTTTCATTCAACAAACATTTGCTGGGCACCTATTATCTACAAGACTTTTAGCTAAGAAAAACAAAAATGAATAAAACACAGTTCTTAAAGGAGCTCACAGTAAGAGATCATGCATATATATAAACAGCTACCTGAAACAAAATATGAGAAACACTGAAAGAGTTGTATGTAAGGAACTGCGGACAAACGAGAGAGGCAAGTAAACTGACAAGAAGGAAAGGAACGTTCTAGGAAGACTTCACAGCAAGGAGACCTTGAAGAGCATGCAGAAGTATGCTCACTCTTTGCCAACAGGTTGGTAACCAAATTTCTGGGAATGAAGGCAAGAGTCAGAGTTTAAGGGATAAGATTAAAAGGGTGAAGCATGCTCTGCTAAGTGGTCTGCACTTGTCCGCTAGGCATTAGGAAGAACTTTAAGCTACTTAGAACTTTTTTTTAATCCATCACCTCAAGCATTTTTTTTCTTTGTGTTACAGTCCAATTATACTCTTTTAGTTACTTTTAATGTAAATAAATTATTGTTGACAGTAATCACCCAGTTGTGCTATCAAATACTAGATCTTATTCAAACTATATTTTTGTATGCATTAACCATCACCACTTCCCCTTTACCCACGACCCTGCCCAACCACTGATAGCTACCATTCTACTCTCTATCTCCATGAATTCAATTGCTTTATCTCCCACAGACAAATGAAACCATGTGAAGTTTATCTTTCTGTGTCTGGTGTATTTCATGTAACATAATGACCTCTAGTTTCATCCATGTTGCTGCACGTGACAGGATCTCATTCTTTTTTATGGCTGAATAGTACTCCATTGTGTGTATGTACCGCATTTTCTTTATCTATTCATCTGTTGATGGACAATGAGGTTGCATCCAAATCTTGCTTATTGTGAATAGTGCTGCAATTAACATGGAATGCAAATATCTCTTTGATATACTGATTTCCTTTCTTTGAGGAATACACCTAGCAGTGGGATTACCGGGTCACATGGTAGGTCCATTTTTAGTTTTTCGAGCAAATTCCAAACTGTTCTCCATAGTGGTTGTACTAATTTACATTTCCACAAAGAGTGAAAGAGGGTTCTGTTTTCTCTGCATCCTTGCCAACATTTGTGTTTGCCTGTCTTTTACATTACAAAAGATTGTTAAACAGAATTAATATATATATGTTATGTTTGATATATATCATATATGTTATATGTAGATGTTGTATATGTAAAGATCTACTGTTATTCTGTTATAATTAATGTTCTGATAATATAATTGACATTATGTTATGGGCTGAGCATGGTGGCTCATGCCTGTAATCCCAACACTTTGAGAGGCCAAGGAAGGTAGGTCACTGGAGGCCAGGAGTTCAAGACCAGCTTGGGCAACATGGCAAAACACCAGCTCTACAAAAAATACAAAAAAAATTAGCCAGGTATGGTGGTATGTACCTGTAGTTCCAGCTACTTGGGAGGCTGAGGTGGGAGGATCACCTGAGCCCGGGAGAAGGAGGCTACAGTGAGCCATGATTTCACCACTGCACTCCAGCCTGGGTGACAGAACAAGACCTGTCTCAATAAAATTAAATAAATAAATAATTACATATGTATGTAATGAGAGAAATAAAGCTAAAAGCAGGAAAATGAACTAAGAGACTACTCTTATAGTTCAGGTTAAGAGATGAAGAAGATTTGAACTTGGTGAAAATTGAGATTGAGAGAAAGGGACAGAGAACTACCTCAAATGTATAATTGATGAGTTTTTGTTTGTTTTGTTTTTGTTTTGGGTCAGGGTCTTGCTCTACCACTCAGGCTGGAGTTTAGTGGCATATCACAGCTCTCCGTAACCTCAACCTCCTGGACTCAAGGAGTCCTCCCACGTTAGTCTCCTAAGTAGCTGAGACAACAGACACATGCCACCACACCCAGCTAATTTTTAAAAAATTTTTAGTAGAGACAGGATCTCATATGTTGCTCAGGCTGGTCTTGAACACCTGGATTCAAGCAATTCTTCTGACTCGGCCTCCCAAAGCTGAGATTACAGGCTTGAGCCAAATGCCCAGCCTTAATTGATAGGTTTGGTTACCAGTTACATACATGCAGCTGAGGGAATGAGAAAAAATTAGGAAAACATCTAGGTTTCTGACTTGGATAAGGGGCTGCAGAATTGCCATTAAGGTATATTGAGACTTGATTTATGGCCAAGCATGTCATCAATCTTAGAGAATGTTCTGCATGCAGATGAGAAGAATGCGTATTTTGTGGTTGCTGGGTGGAGTAGCCTGTAGATGCCTGTTTGGCCCAATTGGTAAAGTGTTGAATTTAAGTTCATAATTTCTTTGTTAGTTTTCTGCCTCAATAATCTGCCTAATGCTGTCAGCAGGGTGTTGACGCCTCCTCTATCATTCTGTGGTTGTCAGAATCTTTCCTTAGGTCTAGAAGTAACTGCTTTACCAATCTACTTCTGCTGGGCACAAGGTTAGGTTGTTTTATGTTTTCCTTATAAAGGCATTTCGCAGCATAAACTTTCCTCTTAATACTGCTTTTGCTACATCCCAGAGGTTTTGGAATATTGTGTCTCTATTTTGGTTTGTTTCAGTAATTGTTCTGTACACAGAACATCCGCTAAGACTGACCACATGCTTGGACATAAGTCAAGTCTCAACATATAATTCTGCACCCCCTTTAACATAATTTGCTTTAATAACAATTCTGCACCCCTTTTAACAATAATTTGCTTTGCCAATGTTGGACACATATATTTACAACACTTAACTCTTCTTGTTTAATTGAACACTTTATCATTATGTAATGCCCTTCTATTTTTACTGTTGCAGGTTTAAAAAGCCTATTTTAAAGTTTGTCATTTGCATGATAGATCTTTCTTTATCCCTTTACTTTGAGCCTTTGGGCATCATTAATTGTAAGATGAATCTCTTGGGGACAGCAGAATGATGGGTCTTCTTTTGTTGCTCAATTTGCCACTCCATGTCTTTTAAGCAGAGCATTTACACTGGTCAATAAATTCAAAAAATCAAAATTATACTAAGTAGCTTCTCAGACCACAGTGGAATAAAAATAGAAATCAATATTAAGAGGAACTCTCAAAACCACATAAATACATGGAAATTAAACAACTTGCCCCTAAATGACTTTTGGGTAAAAAACAAAATTAAGGCAGAAATCAAAAAACTTTATGAAACAAAAGAAAATAGAGACACAATACACCAAAACCTCTGGAATGTGGCAAACACAGTATTAAGAGGAAAGTTTATACTGCTAAATGTCTTCATAAAGAAGACAAAAAACAAGCTAACCTTGCACCTAACAGAAATAGAAGAACAAGAACAAACTAAACCTAAAGCTAGAAGAAGAAAAGTATATAAAATCATAGAAGAATTAAAAGAAATTGAGACCCCCCAAAAAACATACAAGGATCAATGAAAAATTGGTTCTTTGAAAGGATTATCAAGATTGATAGACTGATAGCTAGAATAACCAAGAAGAAAAGAGAGATCCAAATAAGTACAATCAGAAATGACAAAGGTGACATCACAACTGATGCTGCAGAGATACAAAAGATCCTTATAAACTGCTATGAACACCACTACGCATGCAAACTGGAAAATCTAGAGAAAATGGATACATTCCTGGAAACATACAACCTCTCAAGATTGAACTAGGAATAAACAGTAATACTAAACATACCAATAAGAAGTAATGAAAATGAATCAGTAATAAAAAGAAAAAAAAAAACCTACCAACCACAATAAAATCCCTGGACCAGATGGATTCATAGCCAAATTCTTCCAGATTTACAAAGAGCTGGTATTAATCCTACTGAAACTATTCCAAAACAAACTGAGGAAAAGGGCTCTTCCCTAACTCACTCTACAAAACCAGTGTCATCCTGATACCAAAATCTGGCAAAGGCACACAACCAAAAAAAAGAAAACTACAGGCCAATATCCCTGATGAACATAGATGCAAACATCCTCAAAATACTAGCAAACTGAATCCAGCAGCACATGAAAAAGTTAGTTCACCATGATCAAGTGGGCTTTATTCCTGGGATGCAAAGATGGTTCAACAGACATAAATTAAGAAATGTGATTCATCACACAAACAGAATTAAAAACAAAAGCCAAATAACCATCTCAATAGATAAAGAAAAAGCTTTGCATAAAATCCAACATCCTTCATGATTAAAAAAACCTTTAACAAACTAGGGATTGAATGAACATACCTCAAAACAATAAAAGTCATCTACGACAAATTCACAGTAAATGGGTAAATGCTGGAAGCATTCCCCTTGAGAACTGAAACAAGAAAAGGATGTCCACTGTCACCACTGCTATTCAATATCGTACTAGAAGTCCTAGCCAGAGTAATCAGATGACAGAAAGAAATAAAAGGCAGCCACATTTAAAAAAAAGGAATTCAAGTTATCTATATTCACTGACAATGTGATTCTAGACCTAAAACCCTAAAGACCTAAAACCCTAAAGACTCTGCCAAAAGACTTGTAGACCTGATAAACAACTTCAACAAAGTCTCAGGATACAAAATCAACATACACAAATCAGCAGAATTTCTGTTTTATTTTGTTTTGCTTTGTTTTGTGTTGTTTTTGACATGGAGTCTTGCTCAGTCTCCCAGGCTGGAGTGCAGTGGTGCAATCTCGGCTCACTGCAGCCTCCACTTCCCAAGTTCAAGCAATTCTCCAGTCTCAGCCTCCCAAGTAGCTGGAACTATAGGCACATGCCACCATACCTGGCTAATTTTTGTACTTTTAGTAGAGACAGGGTTTCACCATGTTGGCCAGGATGGTCTTGATCTCCTGACCTTGTGATCAACCTGGGTCAGTCTCCAAAAGTGCTGGGACCACAGGCATGAGCCACCATGCCTGGCCAATCAGCAGCATTTCTACACACCAAAGCTGAGAACCAAATCAAGAATGCAATTTCACTTACAATAGCCACAAAAAAAATAAAATACCTAGGGAAAAAAATGAGATATGTAGATGACACAAACAAATGGAAAACTATTCTATGCTCATGGGTTAGAAGAATCAATATCATTAAAATGTTCATATTGCCCAAACCAATCTACAGATTCAATACTATTCCTATAAAACTACCGATGTCACTTTTCACAGAATTAGAAAAAACTATTCTCAAATTCATATAGAACCAAAAAAGGGCCCAAATACCCAAGGCAATCCTAGGTAAAAAGAAAAAAGCCAGTAGCATCACATTACCTAATTTCAAACTATGCTATAAGGCTACAGTAACTAAAACAGCATGGTAATAGTACAAAAATAGATAGACCAATAAAACTGAATGCAGAACCCAAAAATAAAGCCACACACCTACAATCAACTCCTCTTCAGCAAAAATAACAATGGGTAAAGGTTACTCTATTCAATAAATGGTACTTTAAAAAGTGGCTAACCATATTGAGAAGAATGAAACTAGGCCCTGATCTCTCACCATATACAAAAATTAAGTCAAGATGGATTAAAGACTTAAATGTAAGACCTCAAACTATAATAATCCTAGAAAAAAAGCTAGGAAATACCCTTTTAGACACTGTCCTAGGCAAATAATGTATGATGAAGACTCCAAAAGCAAATGCAAAAAAAAGAAAAAATAGGCGAATGTGACATAATTAAACTAAAGAGCTTCTGCACAGCAAAAGAAACTATCAACAGAGTAGAGAGACAACCTACAGAATGGGAAAAAATACTTGCAAATTATACATCTGACAAAGCTTAATATCCAGAATCTATAAGAAACTTAAATCAGCAAGAATAAAACAAATAGCACCATAAAAAAGTGGACACTTCTCAAAAGAAGACATACAAGAAGCTAACAAACACATATATATTTAAAAAACCTCAACATCATTAATCATCAGATAAGTAAATGCAAATCAAAACCACATTGAACACTATTTCACACCAGTCAGAATGGCTATAATAAAAAAGTCAAAAAATAACAGATGTTGATGAGGTTGCAGAGAGGGAATACTTATACACTGTTGGTGGGAATACAAATTAGTTCAGTCCTGGTGGAAAGCAGTTTAGAGTTTTCTCAAGGAACCAAAAATAGAATTACCATTTGAAAACAGAATTACCAGCAATCCCATTTCTGGGTATATACTCAAAGGAAAATAAATTGTTCTACCAAAAAGACATATGCACTTGTATGTTCCTTACAGGACTATTCAAAATAGCAAAGACAAGGAATCAACCTAGGTGCCCATCAATAGTGAATTGGACAATGAAAACATGGTACCTATACATCATGGAATACTACACAACCATGAAGAAGAACAGAATCACGTTTTTTGCAGGAACTTGGATGCAGCTTGAGGCCATCATAAATAAATTAGTGCAGAAATGGAAAATGAAATACGCCACATTCTCACTTATAAGTGGGGGCTATACTTTGGGTACATCCAGACACAAAGATGGGAACGATAGACACTGAGGACTCCATCATGGAAGACTGGGGGATACAAGTGTTGAAAGACTACCTATCAGTATTATGTTCACTATTTGGGTGACAGGATCATTATAAGCCCAAACCTAAGCATTACACAATATACCCATGTAATAAATCTGCACATGTACCACCTGCATCTAAAATAAAAAATAAAATAAAATATTTAAAAAGGAAATCTCCTTCCTTTAAAATAAAGTTATGCTGAGCATAATAAAGGTAGAATTGTTTGAGGCAGAAGAAAATAAAGTGATTGGGCTTATTAACTATGAGTTAAATTGATTCATCCAGAAGTTAGTTGAGAAAATTTATGACAACATCCTGCTCCCCACATAAAGATAGATGGGAAAAGTAGAAAAAAGAATCAGATTGATTTTATCTTAGACTAACATAAACATTCAACAGAAAGATAGCTGGAAAATCTCAAAATACTTGGAGATTAAACAACACACTTCAAAATAACACAGAAAGCAAAAAGAAATGCCAAGAAATATATTTTTTAAACATTTCAAACTCAATGAAAATGAAAACACAACAAAATTTGTGGGATACAGTAAAAGCAGTGCTTAGAGGAAATTTACAGCACTGAATGTGTATATTAGAAAAAAGAAAGATCTAAAATTGATCATCTAAACTTCTACCTTAGGAAACAAGGGGGTTAGGGGCAGAGAAGAGCATATTAAAAAACAAGCACAAAAACGGGAAACAATAAAGTTAAAGCAGAAATCAATGAAATTTACAGAAGAAAATAGAGAAATAAATGAAACCAAGAGCTAGTTCATTGAAAAGATCAATAAATGAATGAGCCTCCAGCCAGGCTAAGAAAAATAGAGAGAAGACACAAATTACTAACATGAGAAATAAAAGAGGGGACATCACTACCAATCTCATGAACATTAAAAAGAAAAAAGAAACATTTTAAACAGCTCTTTGCTCACAAATTTGGTAACCTAGATGAAATGAACCAATTCCTTAAAAAACAAATCTATCACAGCTCACACAAGAAGAAATACATAATTGAACAGCACTATATTAAAGAAATTGAATTAGTAATTAATAGCCTTCAAAACAGAAATCACTTGGGCCAGATAGATTCACTGGTGAATTCTACCAAATATTTAAGGAAGAAATTATACCAATTTTCTACAACCTTATTCAGAAAATAGAAGCAGAGCAAGTACTTCCTAACTCAATCTATTAAGACACAATTACCCTAATACAATGATGTGTACAGTGTGTCAATGTAAATGCATTAATTAACAAATATACCACTCTGGTGTAGGATTTTGATAGTGGGGAAGGCTGTATGAATGTGAGCGGAGAGAGATATGGGAAACCTCTATACCTCTGCTCAATTTTGCTGTGAACCTAAAACCGCTCTAAAAAGATGAAGTCTATTTTTAAAAACAAGATACTTAAAAAGTAAACATTAAAGTTTTATCTTTTTAAATGTAATTTTATTTATTTACTTTTTTTTCTTTGATCTGTGAGATTTTGGTTCACCCATCACCTGAGTTGTACACACTGCACCTTATTTGTCGTCTTTTATCCCTTGCCCCCATTCCACTCTTCCCCTTAAGTATCCTAAGTCCATTGTATCATTCTTATGTCTACATCGTCATAGCTTAGCTCTCACATATTGGTGAAAAGATATGATGTTTGGTTTTCCATTCCTGAATTACTGCATTTAGAATAACAGTCTCCAGTCTCATCCAGGTCACTGCAAATGCTGTTAATTCATTCCTTTTTATGGCTAGGTAGTATTCCATCGTGTATATATATATATATATCTCTCTCTCTCACGGTTTCTTTATCCACTTGTTGATTGATGGGCATTTGGGTTGGTTCCACGTTTTTGCAATTGTGAATTGTGCTGCTATAAACATGCATGTGCAAGTATCTTTTTCAAATAATTACTTCTTTTCTTCTGGGTAGATACCCAGTAGTGGGATTGATGGATCAAATGCTGATTTAATACAACTATCAAATGGTAGTTCTTTTAGTTCTTTAAGGAATCTCCACGCTGCTTTCCATAGTGGCTGTACTAGTTGACAGTACACTGCTGGCTGTATTAGCAGCATAGAAGTGTCCCCTGTTCACGGCATCCACGCCAACATCTACTGTTTTTTTTAAATTTTTTGATAATGACCATTCTTGCATGAGTAACATGGTATCTCATTGTGGTTGTGATTTGCATTTCCCTGATCATTAGTAATGTTCAGTATTTTTTTATATGTTTGTTGGTCATTTCTATACCTTCTTTTGCGAACTATTTGTGTCCTTAGCCCACTTTTTGATGGGATTTTTTCTTACTGATCTGTTTGAGTTTGCTGTAGATTCTAAATTAGTCCTTAGATGTATAGATTGTGAAGATTTTCTCCTACTCTGTGGGTTATCTGTTTACTCTGTTGACTGTTCTTTAGGTGTGCAAAACCTCCTTAGTTTAATTAGGTCCCAGCTATTTATCTTTGTTTTTATTGCATTTGCTTTTGGGTTCTTGGTCATGAAATCCTTGCCTAAGCCAATGTCTATGAGTGTTTTTCCAATGTTATCTTCTAGAATTTTTATAGTTTCAGGTCTTAGGGTTAAGTCCTTAATCTATCTTGGTTGATTTTTTGTACAAGGTGAGAGATGAGGATCCAGTCTCATTCTCCTACATGTGGCTAGTCAATTATCCCAGCACCATTTGTTGAAAAGGGTGTCTTTACCCACGTTATGTTTTTGTTTGCTTTGTCAAAAATCAGTTGGATGTAGAAACTTGGGTTATTTCTGTGTTCTCTGTTCTGTTCCATTGGTCTATGTGCTATTTTTATGCCAATATCACACTGTTTTGGTGACCATGGCTTTAAAGTATAGTTTGAAATCAGGTAGTGTGATATGGCCAGATTTGTCCTTTTGGCTTAGTCTTGCTTTGCCTGTATGGGCTGTTTATTTGGTTCCACATGAATTTTAGAATTGTTTTTTCTAATTCTGTGAAGAATAATTGTGGTATTTTGATGGAGATTGCATTGGATTTGTAGATTGTTTTTGGCAATATGGTCATTTTTACAATATTGATTCTACCCATCCATAAGCATGGAATGTGTTTACATTTGTTTGTGTCATCTATGATTTATTTCAGCAGTGGTTTGTAGTTTTCCTTGCAGAGGGTCTTTCAACTCTTTGGTTAACTAGATTCCTCAGTATTTTAATTTTTTTTGCAGCTATTGTAAAAGGGATGAGTTCTTGATTTCATTCTCAGCTTGGTTGCTGTTGGTGCATGGAAGACCTACTGATTAGTGTACATTAATCTTCTATCTGGAAACATTGCTGAATTCTTTTATCAGTTCTAGTAGCTTTCCAAGGAGTCTTTAAGGTAAACAATCATCAGCAAACAGGGACAGTCTGACTTCCTCTTGACCAATTTGGATGCCTTTACTTCTTTCTCTTGTCTAATTGCTCTGGCTAGCACTTCCAGAACTATGTTGAAGAGAAGCAGTGAGAGTGGCCATCCTTGTCTTGTTCCAGTTCTCAAAGGGAATGCTTTCAATTTTTCCCCATTCAGTATTGTGTTGGCTGTAGGTTTGTCATAGATGGCTTTTATTACATTAAGGAATGTCACCTGTATGCCTATTTTGTTGAGAATTTTAATCATAAAGGGATGCTGCATTTTGTCAAATGCTTTCTCTATATCTATTGAGATGATCATGTGATTCTTGTTGTTATTGTTGGTTTGTTTTTTTGGTTTTTTTTTAATTATACTTTAAGTTCTAGGATACATGTGCAGAACATGCAGTTTTGCTACATAGGTATATATGTACCATGGTGGTTTGCTGCACCCATCAACCGGTCATCTACATTAGGTATTTCTCCTAATGCTATCTCTTCCCTTTTCCCCCACCCCCAACTGGCCCCAGTGTGTGATGTTGCCCTCCCTGTGTCCATGTGTTCTCATTGTTCAACTCGCACTTATGAGTGAGTACATGTGGTATTTCATTTCCTGTTCCTGTCAGTTTGCTGAGAATGATGGTTTCCATCTACATCCATGTCCCTGCAAAGGACATGAACTCATCCTTTTTATGGCTTTATAGTATTCCATATGTGTCACATTTCTTTGTCCAGTCTATTATTGATGGGCATTTGGGTTGGTTCCAAGTCTTTGTTATGTGAATAGTGCTGCAATAAACATATGTGTGCATGTGTCTTTATAGTAGAATGATTTACAATCCTTTGGGTATATACCCAGTAATGGGGTTGCTGGGTGAAATGAAATTTCTGGTTCTAGATGCTTGAGGAATTGCCACACTGTCTTCCACAATGGTTGAACTAATTTACACTCCCACCAACAGTGTAAAAATGTTTCTATTTCTCCACATCATTTCCAGCATCTGTTTCTTGACTTTTTAATGATCACCATTCTAACTGGCGTGAGATGGTATCTCATTGTGGTTTTGATTGGCATTTCTCTACTGACAAGTGAGTACGAGCTTTTTTTCATGTTTGTTGGCTGCATAAATGTCTTCTTTGAGAAGTATCTGTTCATATCCTTCACCCACTTTTTAATGGGGTTGTTTTTCCTTATAAATTTGTTTAAGTTCAGCTAGAGATTTCATTCTCCTTGTGTAGTTTTACCCCCTTTTCCTCTGGCCACCCTCCTGATGTATCCCTGTGGTGCCAGGCAGGAATAGTCTGCTAGGGGACCTAGCAAGCTTCCAGGGCCTTTCTGCGGCTTCTTCTATCCCTGCATTTTGCATGGCTCTCTAAATTGACTTAGCTCCAGGTAAAATTGGAAACTTCTCCCACAAACAGACCTTCAGTTTCTCCAGTGAGGGTGTGTGTTCGGGAGAGGACAGTCTCCCTTTCCTGCTTCTGCAGGTGGGGCACTCACAGTATTTGGGGTATCTCCCAGGTCCTGCAGGTGCAGTCTGCTTCCTTCAGAGGGTCTGTGTGTCCTCTCAGTATTGTTGGTTTGTTCTTGCAGTCGATCTGGACCTAAAATTCACAATGCAAGCCTCCGCATGCTGCTCTGTGTAGAGCTGCATTCCAGTCCTGTTTCCCATCCATCATGATGATCCCTAATTCCTCAATTGTTACCTTTAATTCTACTAGCTGAGGCTTGATTTATGGGCACAGATTGTTGCCCATAATAAAATATAGTATTCCCCCCTTATCTGTGATTTCTCCTTCCTCATTTTCAGTTACCCATAGTCAACTGCAATCTGAAAATATTACATAAAATAAGACATATTGAGCAAGACAGACCACATTCACTTAACTTTTATTATGGAATAGTGTTATTATTGTTCTATTTTATTATTAGTTATTAATCTCCTACTGTCCTTAATTTATACACATTATCATAAGTCTGTATGTACCGAACTTATGATAAAGATAAAAACATAGTATATAGGAGGTTTGGTACTGTCCATGGCTTCAGGCGTCCACTGCAAGTCATGGAAAGTTTACCCCGCTAATATGGGGAAGAATATTATATTCAAGACATATTTGCTGATTGGTTGGATGCACATACATTTGTATTAACAAATATATTGTCACTTAACTGAATTAGAATGTAATCTGAGTCTATATGTAGAAACTAGAAAATCTTCTGTCCCCTTCCCATTTGAACCTGATCCTCTAAAATTTGGTCTAGGGAATCTCCACTGAATGTAATTTGAGGTAAATGAGTTGTAAATACTTTAAACACTAAAAGGCTTAGAAAGTATTATATTGTCCTATATCTGGCTTTCTGCTAAGTTGAGAACTTTTTGGTTTTAAGAATTACGTGGCGGAACATCAGAGTTTTAATCCACATCACAAAGTGATTCATACATGAGCACTATTTAAAAGATTCTGTACTCTGTACTTACTGTACAAACCACTGTGCTTGGAACCAAGGGACCAATAAGAGACAGTTTTTGACCTTAATTAGAGTGTTGGAGAAAACAGAGTGTCAAAGAGGAGAATGTCCCTCCAAATAAACTTTTCTCAGAGAAGTCAAAGAGGAGAAAAGTTTATTTAGAGAGACATTTGGGCTTGTATTCCCCTAGTTTGACCTATATTTCTATTTGTCTCTTGGGGGCAGAATGTAAGAATCACTAAGCAGGTTTCATATATGAAGCACCATTAGCCAAATCCAACATGAGAAGACCAAGCCGGGGAACCGCCCCTCTAATGCAGTTTCTTGCCTAAGTACTACCTGAAACAGAGCAAATGTGTCCTAGAGTTGATAACATAGGTTAGGATACAAAACTTCGTATCTCTAAGACAGGAAATGTGCTTATCTTCCCATTAGAAACACACTTCAAAGGATTAGGCACATACTTCAAAGGGTGTTTACCAGCCTGTCTCTCTGATGCCTTGGTCTAGTAGCCAGTAATAACACCCCATTAGCACCTCATTAGCCAGAGCTCAAGAATGCTGGAAGGCATTCCTGGACCAAGGAAGCATCCCCAGACTGAAACTACAAAGATTCCTCCACTTTTCTTACCACTTTTGTAGATACCACAATGGTCAGTCACTTCCAAAAGTAATCTATATCTGAGTTCTGGAGTTGGTGTCAGCTAAATAAATATAGCAAGGTAGAACACATCTTAACACCCAGATATCATTTATTGAAATCTTCCTTTTAAAATACACCAGAATAGGCAACCAGTCCTGGAGCACATTGGCAATATATGTCGTCAAAATCCTTGACTGATAATGAAATTTTGCCCCAACCTCAGACTTAACTTCTTGGTCTCTTCAGCTTTCTACATTGTTAGAATTCCTGTTGCTTGTATACCATTTAATCTGGTAACTCATAGTATAGCACCTGGCACATTGCAGGCACTGATATTCTCATTTAAGAGTTCAAAACACTCCTTCCTCACAAAAAGCAAAATAAACTCCCTAAAGAGGTTCCATTATTTGTAAGTGGTATCTGCTCACATGGCATAGTGCAAGAGTTGGACCCATTTTATAAATTTTTAAAATTTTTTCTCATATAGTACCCATCAGACTGAGCAAACATGACCACCTAAAAAGTTAACATAAACTGTTCAGTTGCCAGACAACTAAGATTTTCAGAAACACTGTAAGAGTTGTTTGAATGTTAAAGGAAGGTCAAAAATTTTAACATATTGTGGGGAAGAAGTGACACTTCTTGATGCTGTTTTGTTCTCGAGTAGAGTGAGCTCTTCTCATGGGGCTAAAAGGAAAAGTGAAAATAAGACCACATTGGGTACAGTATACACTGCTCTAGTGACGGATGCACCAAAATCTCAAAAATCACTACTAAAGAACTTATTCACATAACCAAACACCACCTGCTCCCTAACAACCTATTGGAATAAAAAATAAATTTAAAAAAAGTGGAAATATATGATGAAAATGAAATGGCTAATATTCTCTTAAAGGATAGACTGGACGCCGTGGCTCACCTTTGTAATCCCAGCACTTTGGGAGGCCCAGGTGGGCAAATCAAGAGGTCAGGAGTTCAAGACCAGCCTGGCCAACATGGCAAAACCTCATCTCTACTAAAAGAACAAAAATTAGCTGGGCATAGTGGCAGGTGCCTGTAATCCCAGCTATTTGGGAGGTTGAGGCAGGTGAATCACTTGAACCTAGTGAGCCAAGATCGTGTCACTCACTACACTCTAGCCCGGGTGACAAAGTGAGACTCCGTCTCCAAAAAAAAAGTAAAGGACATTCTGATGAAACCAGATTAGTATTCTTCATATTCCACGAGCTGGAAAAAAGGTCAATTGATATTCCACAGAATATCAAGCAGCGATTCTACTTGGAAGTTCCATCTGATAAAAGAACGAAAGGGAAAACTACCTTACATAATATTCCACTTTGTGAAAACACATTGATAAATGTCATGCACACAATTCTAGATCAATCACATAACTGCAGGAAATTTACTGACTATGCAAATTCTATTTTATTGCTGAGGATCTAATGAATGATTTAATAAAAATAATACAGATACATGTCTACAAAGCAAGTAAGAAAGACAGATACAATAAAACCTGATTCTTCCTCCCAGTCCTAACATCAATTACCACCATCAAGTTTCTTCATCAAATGCCCAATACATAAATCTATATTTTTATTCAAATTGATACATATATATACATTGTTCTGAATCTTTATTTGTATTTGATAATATATATTTTTAATTTCAGATGTTTTTTATTCAAAGGTTCTCAAAGAAATAAAACAGAAAAGCTAACAATCTGATCAAATGTCAGTATAAAAATGTATTTTAAAGCTCTTTCCATATGCACATAAATATAGCTCTTTTTGGTTTCTTACTTTAGTAGCTGCATGATATTCCATTGTACAAATTTATACAGCCAATACTTAACTTTGGGGTGTTTCCAGTTTAGTAAGCTAGGTGTGAAGTTTTCTTTTTTTCACAATTTGGTTTCAGTGTTGTGGGAGTGTTGTAAAATCAGTTGGAAGAGCTTTGATAACTATTCTCAAGGTTTGAAAAATTCACACTGATGAGCTTTGATCTTTTTTTTAAGGGTAGTGCTTTCACAATGTATTTTTCTCTTCTTCCTTGTAATTATTCTGTTTGAGATTACCTTTACATCTGAGATCAATTTTCATTATATGTACTTTCCTGCAAAATCATCTACGTATCCAGGTTTTCAAATATATTTATGAAAAAATTCCTAAACATTTCTTGTAATCCCCTCTGTATCTGATGGTTTGTCTCTTGGTTTCCAATTTTATGTATTTATGTTATCTCCTTTTTCTTGTTAAATTAGGTTAGCTAGTGATTATCTGTGTTACTAGAGGGTTCTTTAATTTACTTATTAGTTCTATTGTTTTCTTATATTCTAATGCATTAATTTTGCTGTTACCTTGATGAAGCCTTATTTCTGCTTTTTCTTTTCTTTTTTTTTTTAAGAGACAAGGTCTTGCTATGTTGCCCAGGCTGCACCTGAACTCCTGCCTGATCCTGCCAAGCAGCTGGGACAACAGGTGTGGACCACCATGCCCAGCTTCCTACTTTCCTAAAAATATTTTTCTGTTTTTTTCTAACTTCTTATGTTAAAAGATCATTTCATTTGGTGTTAAAGGACATACATTTTCTCCTGAGCATGGTTTCAGCTGTATAAGTTCTAATATGTAGTATTTTATAATAGTGTTATTTTTCTATTGCTCCACAATTTCAGTTCTGACATTTCTCTTTGAGCTAACATTGAGTTGTTTTTGGCTATTATTGTTAATAATTCTAGGTGGTTGGGATTTTGTTATTTTATTTTTATACTAAAATTCTAGTGTCAGTGTGTTGTCATCAATTACCATGCTACACAATTTTTCTAGTTTATAGAATTTATTGCAGTTTTCTTTGCATACAAAAATATGCTGTTGGGTTTTAATATTCCAAACGTTAAAAATGACACTATATTTTCCGATTTCAAGTCAAGTAATTTTTTTCATTTCATTATGTATATTTTTCAAGAAAGATGCTTGGTTCTTCTATTCACTGCATTCTTTTGTGTCTGAGTTATCTATGTCCTTTACACTTAAACAGCTTGACTTGATCCAAAATTGTCATATTCTCTGGTAAATTTCCTTCCTTCACAATTTTCTTTTCTTCATTTTCTTTCTTCTATGACTCATATTTCAAAAATAACATCGTCTGTAATTGATCTGATAACATGGAAGACTGTATGTTTAAAATGTTTCTTCTACTCCCTGGCATAACCATTAGTCTGATATGACTTATTCATCTATCTTATATAGTACTAATTGTTATTGAGCATTTTCTATACGCCACTTTGCAGGGATGAGTTCCTATTTCTTTCTTTTGTCTTTGTATAGCCCATGCTCATTCTTTTCAAATTATGACTGTATTTGTCTACTGCAGCTGCCACAGTAAATACCATCAAAATAAATACCATAATAATTTAATATCATAATACTTTAATACCTTAATAAGTACCATAAAAATACCACAGATTGGGTGGCTTAAACAACTGAAATGTAGTTTAAGCTACCCATTTCTCCAGTTCTGGAGGTTGGAAGTTCAAGATCAAGGTGCCAGTAGGGTTGGTTTCCGATGAGGCCTTTACTGCCTTACATACAGTCACCTTCTCACAACGTCCTCCAGTGGTTTTTCCACTGTGCACATACAAACAGAAAGAAAGCTCTGCTGTATCTTTCTCTTCGTATAAAAACACCAGTCCTGTTGGATTAGGGCCCTATACTTATGACCTCACTTAACCTGAATTACCTCTTGAACAGCCCTATCTCCAAATACAGTCATATTGGGGGTCAGGGTTTCAACATAGGGTTTGAGGTGGGGACAAAATTTAGTGCATAACAATGACAGAAAACTGGTACTATAAGAATCTTAAATTCAAATAGACTGTTTCAAAATACGTTCTTACTAATTCTGAGGCCTGGGTGTAGCTCCAGCTACATGATCCATGCATTTGAGTTACTAAATCCCCATTCTTTCCATCTACATCCCTCAACATGGAGTGCAGTGGATATCTTCCCAATGCACTGCTAGACATCTGTAGGGTGCTGGTAATAACTGACTGTACTAAAAATAATGTATGCATTTTTATGTACACATGCATGTACATTTTTATATACTTGCATTTTTTACATATACATAATAAATTTTGCTAATATACAGCATACATAATTTATAACATAATTTACAACGTATAAAATATGGATTATAAAGTCTATGCAGTCAATTGATTATCACAGAATGCTTTTCTTGAATTTTATCAAACTCATACCCAAACTATGGTTGCAATGGACAAGTGTTCCGATGTGAATATTTGGTGATATTTTCATTTACGTTACTAAGTAAGATGAAAGTGATACAAAAAAGATGCACATCTCAGAACTTCACTCTTTCATCAATGAGCAACTTTTCAGATAATAGTTTCAAATACTATAAGAATACTTCCACAGTTATTTGTTATTTGCACAATACTCTTCATATGCAACATTAATATTTTCTTCATCATTTTAAGTCTAATTAATAAATAAAATAATAAGTCAAGTATTGATATGTAGCATTTGCAGATTTTCACAGTATCAATACTCCCACCATGGCTTTTTTCAAGCTACCAATGTGCTATATTACCAACTACAGGGTTGGAAAGAGATACACAGTTCACTTTCATATACTATTTTCACCAAACAGATAAAATCAATGGGAATAACCTCAAGAGCAAAGATAATAATGTATTGTTATTAAGGTGTGATAAGTTTTGAGTACTTATTGCCTTTGTTTCTCATGTAATTTATTGTAAGTATGTAATATAATTTTTAATAATGGCTGTGTTTAACAACCGATTTGCAAACTTTGGAAATTTATCCATTGGCTTTAGAGAGCAGGTATGAGCCATCTCTAGCATATGAGTCTTCAGCTCCCTGCAATTCCCCAACAAATCTTCACCTTCTATCTTCTCTCTTCCTAATGGTCAGTCTGCTTGTGATAAAATGGTATGTCTGAGCACTTCTGAATTTATACTTTGACCCTGCTCCTCCTCGGTGGAGTAAACCTGAATCCAGTGATCTTCCTCCAGCCTATCCAAACCTCCAGACTCTGGCATTCCAGAGAAAGATCCTTGATTGGGTCTTTCAGGATTGACTCCCAATCTGTGAAGCACCATATTTACTATAGAGATCATGGATGTATGTGCCAGTACATTGAGCCTTTTCTGAGTCTGGTCTTCATTTCATTGTTTTGAGCACCTATACGTTGTTGTTATGGTTTGCATGTGTAGCTATTGCCCAATATTATTGCAGATGGCCTTTGTTATCTGTTCTTCATCATTGTTATTGTTGTCTACTAGTTCAGGAAATAAACTAGGATATAAACACAATTCTGCCATCTTTAGTCAAAAATCTGCATTTGGTCCTAAGTTTAAACATTTTTCATTTGAAAGCCAAGTTCCTCATTACACACAATGCCCTTGAGAAATGCAATTTAAAAGAAGTACAATAAGGAAATGAAGTATGGCAGTACCAAAATAAATGTTCTTCACAAACAAAGTGCTGAGTATATAGGAAATGATTACAACAGTGAAAAAAGTCTGTATGTTAGTACATTTGCTGATCTTATACAAATGTTTAGAGGACCAGATCTTTTTAATCCTCAGCTGAAATGTATTACAATATTGTTTAACGATAAGAAAGGAGGAAATATCAACATGTGTTTCCCATATAAATGGAAGAGATCATTTTTAAGGAGGGAAAACATGGACAATTGACTCACAAACAAGTCATTCCAAAGTGGTGGATTCTGTGGTATTTATTTTCTGTTTGTGGAACATTTACAATACAAAAAAAAAAAAAACAAAAAAAAAAACAAAAAAAAACCCTGTTCCACATCATTCCCACAAAGGCTTCTATTTACTGAAAGAAAATATGTCATTGTGTAGAAGAAAACCGGAGGAAAAACAAAGGTATGTGATTAACATGCTCAGTGTTCCTTTTTATATATATACAGATTTATTTCAGAACACTTTGAGACATATCCTAATATTTAATATTGAAAAACTTGAACAAATACCCATTTTAGCCTACATTTCTTCCTGAAAATTTACTTCCATATGAGAGGGGGTAAAAAGACAATATTATCGAAAGCAAGATAGTAACAGAGACAATTGCCTATCTGGGAAGGATGGAAAAGAATCCATGAGATGGCAACAACCCATCCAGTGTGAAACTACTTGTCAGGCCAAAAGTCAGCTATCTTCCCACAGGAAGTTGTAGAGAGGAAGCATTGGCAAATCTTATCTTCCAAGGGAGATAGATGGTCCCTAGAGTAACAACAACTCCATCAAGTTTTCACTGAAGAGTTTCCAGATAAATAATGTCTTTCCACAAATAATGTGCTCTCGAAAGGCAGCCCCCAGACATGAGAAGCAGGAGGAATGGCTAAGGGCAGTGGAATTTTCTGAACACGAACACTGAAGAATGTAAGTCTTTGTAATTGAGGAATGAGATCACTTTGAAAAATAAATGTCTAGAATCAGGGCTATTGCACAAGTAGGCATGTTTTCAGGGCCTCAGAAAAATGCATTCTCAAGATTAATCTTTACATCTGTTTCCAGAGTCCTCATTCAAAAGTTGACACTTTTGTACAAAGAACACCCTAGTGCTGATTGTGACAAGCAGGCAGCATTGCCAGCGATTTACTAGCAACCCATAAATCTGTGGGAAATACCCCACATATACTCCAGCCACCCTCCCTAAACCCCTGCAACCTCTCCTTACCCCTGAAATTTGTAGGCTTACACCACAGAGAGAAAATAAAAGCAATATAAAGTGTGAGAAGAAAGTAGCCTAATATATAAAATAAAAGACAAAAGCAGACTGGATTATGCCAGCAAGCCATCTGCACAGCTGAAGGCTTCTTCAGGCAAAAAAAGGCTCCACTGTTCCTGAATCAATTGCTTCCTATTCACAGGCTCACTGTATAGGGCTAAATTCAAAATGGCTCTCGGGAAATTCTTGCCAATCCTGTGGTCTGATTTTAGGCTTTATTTTTCCCTTTCTTTTTAAGACCCGAGGATGTAAGTATGTATCAGTCCTGTAAACTTGCCAGCGTTCACTGGAATGAGTCAAAGGACCTGGCATTAAATCACAGGGATTTGAGTTGCTAATAAATACAGCAGGCCCCATCCATTGTTGATTAATTCTGACTGAAATCTAAACACCAAACAACAAACACTCTTCTGAACTGCTCTGGTACCCATTAGTTTGATGTGTTTATTAGACAAGGCTGTGTTCTTTCAAGTTTATTAACAACAGATTAAAAAACTGCAAACAAATCTTGGTTTCTTTTTATGATTTAAAAGTGTGGGTACCATTTACTAATGTTTTTAGGGTTAACTGTAAATTCAAACAAGGCTAAAAAAAAACCAGATCTTGGTACAAACTATGAATAGGTATTGTCAACATGCACCTTTCATTATTCAAATATTCAAAATTTATATTTTATTTTATTTTTTAGAATTGACATGTTTTAAAATGCATCCTTGAAGAGAGCCTTAAGCAGCATTATAGGATGAAAAATAAAGTTTTTTCAAGTAATATGATTTATTGCATACTTTTAAAGATTATAGATGTTAATAAAAAGATGCCTTCATGCTATTTAATTATATTTGTCATGTAGCAGAGTTCCTATAGATTAATTCTGATCGGGTCAACTAGCACATATCCATAGAATATGCTGTATATTATCTATCAGCAGTGCATGAAAGTAAAAAAAAAAATTAGAAGCAAATGCACACTGCACAAAGATAATCAAAAGTGCTCCAGTACCAAGGATTCAAATGATCATATTATGAGCACAAATTTTCAAACCATTTGAATATACTAACTCTGACTGTTAAAGCCTAGGTGAATCCTTCAAAATTTCCAAGGTGCATACTTTTAACAACTTGGTAGACGTCACAGAAGTCCCAAAAAGTCTCAAAAAGGCCCAATTATTGCTATTTCAAAGTCTTCAGTGGAAACAAAGATATAGAGACACGTAAGTCATATTTACAGTTCCAGTAAAAATACCATAAATTTACCTTAATCTAAGCTATCTAAAGCCTGCAAATTAATTTTACTGATTTAAAAAACATAAACTTATATCCTGTTAATAGGTTTTACAACTAAGTAAATTTTAAATACTATGTAATTTTAAGCACTTCTTTAAATAATGTGTGAAGGAGAATAATTTTCATGTTTTGGCTGAACAGAAAACTTCTTGTCAAAGTGAAAGCCTTAGGAAATCCATCATGTCCCAAGGTCATATGAAGCAACATTTTGATTTGTAGATCCTTCTATAAGTGCATCTGCTTTTGTACTCACAAAACATTTCAACCCAAATCTGTTACTGCAATATCTAAATTTTCCCCCGAGCTTCCCAGACCACCAGAGCTCGACTCAGCAATTCCAAAATTAAATCATTACCTCCTTCAATACTAAATCATGTTTTCTTAATTTTAACAGAATGTAAACTACTAAGCTTTTATTCCCTGTTTTTTTCCATGAGCACATAAAAGCCACGCTAGTGAAGAACAGAAGACAAGTATAGTGGATTATAAATTTGATTGACCCATTCAACCCAAAGATTACTACTATTACGGTGGTATTGGTGGTGATTAAGATCATGAGACATGACTAGTGTTTGACTTTATGACATCCATAAACTAATCCTCCTCACCAAAGAGAGCATTATAAGCATTTCAAAAACCATATGGTATGAAAAATATAGCATTGCATCTTAACGGGTGAAGACATAGATACTTCATTTAAAAAAAAAGTCATGTTTCCTTTGGTACATGCTCGCATGAATAATTAATTGATTGAGAATAGAAAAGAGGAGACAAGGGAGGTAGAGAGAAGGGCAGGGGAAAAGTGAATGGGCAAGGAACAGAGGTATGTTAAAGCTTATTACTCTAACATGAATCAAATAATGTTTTCAATTAATGATAGTTGGTTAAAACTAAAGTAATACGAGAATAAACAACACTAATTACCAACAATGACTATTCCACTTTTATTTATTAGAGAATAAGCACTTTATAAAACTAAACTGTGCATTGTTAATATTTGAGGAATATATTGATACAATTAGCATCTTGCTATCTTTCAAGATAGATGTGGAAAACAGAATTTTATGGGAAATTCGTCTACTTTTATTTGATACTATTTGAAACACAATTTCTTAGTCAGAAAACTAAATGATGTTTTGCATTAACATCTCAGGCCTTTAATAATGTAGCCCTCTAAAAAATGCTTTTTTCCTATAATGCCCAGAGATGCCCTGATTTCCTAGGCATGTGGTTTTGGCCTTGTTTTTTGTCTTTCAAAGAATCTATCCCCTCTCTATCCGTCTGTCAAAATTAGACCTACTCTCCAAAGTCTACCTCAAAGACACCAAGGTTAAGAAACAGAATGTAAGCCAAAAGGCAGGTGACTGTGTTCTGGAAACAGATCGAACTGAAGAAAGGAAGCAATCATTACATAAGTCAGAATATCTGAAAATTGTGGCTACAATTTCCTCCTAAAATTACACTTTGAGTGAGAATAGTATGAATCTTGTTTCTCTCAATTAAAAACGAATCTTCTTCTAGATCCACTAAACACTGAGGGCCTACCATCTGAAGAGTATTGTGCTAATCTCTAGGTGCCTTGACTGCCACCCTTTCCTAACCACCCAGTTTGTTCTCAGCCACCACTCTAAACCTCTGCTTTGACATTTAGCATATTCTGCCCCTTTTGGTTTTGTTTTTTTGGTTTTTTTTTGTCTTGGTGGGGAGGGGCGTGTTGGTCATCGTTGCTTATTTTTCATGCTCCACTACATTAAGAAGTGCTCAAAAACATGAAATTTGTCTCTAGAGCCCCTAAGGTGTAGCAGCTGGCAATAGCCAATGCTTAATGATTCCTAGTTGAATTAAGTTAAGACATAAAACTGAGTTTCAGAGAACAAGACCCAAATTACAAATTCCATTTTCAGTACCACCAGGAGACAGCTAAAGCCCATCACAAAATATGTAGGAGGATTCCCAAAAGCACAGGAGTGCAGCAAGGGAAGGTGAGGGACAAAATGATGAAAAGACTTTAAGGCTACAGAAAGAGCCTCCCAAGTGACTTCTGCTTTTCAGAGGTAAGGAACACACCCTGTGCAAAACCTCGATTAAATTCCTTAATCTGCAAGAGTTGGAAGAGTATGTTCTGTCTAGTTTCAGGAACTTCCCTGTGCATGGTTTGATTCCAAGAAAAAAAAAGGAGACAAGAATCAGTGAGAAGCCACACACACAAGCCATATTTTCAGGGAGCACGAAGAGAGGAAAAAACCAAAACTATGCACTGCAAAGTGGCGTAACAAACAAGAGCCTCCTCAGATGGCTGTCAATATCCACAGGAAAAGTAAAGGCTAGCCAAAGTTATACACAAAAGCCTGAGTTACATAAAAATTTTAATTTTCCTGAAACCAGCACTGACCCCTCCCTCAAGTGAGCCTCCTACAAATTGCAGAAAAACTCGCTTTATTCAAAAATAGTTTACAAAAAAAAATACACAATATTAAATCAAAGGTATTACACATAAAAAGAGTCAAGGACAAATGACAGACACAGATCAGTCTCCAGAAAAAATGTTGCCACTGAGAAGATGAATAGAGTGACTCAATGCCTTTGCCATTAATTTAAAAATCTCAATGAGGTAATTGTTTCTGTGACACTAAAACATAAAGCTGTAGGTACAAGATGCAATAACTCAAGAAAAAATTAGGACTATTGGAGGAGATGAAATATGAATTTGCAGGTCAAGGAAGAGATAGAAGAAAAAATAAGATCATCATAGAAATTAAGCTGAAATAAGAAGGTGTACAAGAAAAAACAGCCACTGCTAAAGTACAATAAAGGATAAAGAAGAAAAGACCAACCAAAAATGGAAATAAAAAGATGAAAAAGATTAGAAAAGGAAATGATGGGCTGGCCACAGTGGCTCATGCCTATAATCCTAGTACTTTGGGAGGCCAATTCAGGAGGATCACTTGAGCCCAGCAGTTCAAGACTAGGCTGGGCAACTTAGGGAGACACTGTCTCTACAAAAATGTTTTTAAAAATTAGCCAGGTGGCCAGGTGCAGTGGCTCACACTTGTAATCCCAGCACTTTGGGAGGCCGAGGTGGGTGAATCACAAGGTCAGAAGTTCAAGACCAGCCTGATCAATATGGTAGAACCCTGTCTCTACTAAAAATACAAGAATTAGCCAGGCATGGCAGCATGCACCTGTAGTTCCAGCTACTCTGGAGGCTGAGGCAGGAGAATTGCTTGAACCCAGGAGGCAGAGGTTGCAGTGAGCCAAGATCACGCCACTACACTCCAGGCTAGGTGACAGAGAGAGAGTCCTATCTCAAAAAAAAAAAAAAAAATGGGGGTGGTGGCTCACACCTGTAATCCTAGCACTTTGGGAGGTTGAGGTGGGCGGATTGCCTGAGCTCAGGAGTTCGTGACAACCCTGGGCAACATGGCGAAACCCTGTCTCTACTAAAAATACCAAAAAATAGCTGAATGTGATGGTAGGCACCTGTAATCCCAGCTACTCAGGATGCTGAGGCAGGAGAATCACTTGAACCCAGGAGGTGGAGGTTGCAGTGAGCTGAGATCATGCCACTGCACTCTAGCCTGGGCAACAGAGCAAGGCTCTGTCTCAAACAAGCAAACAAACAAAGTAAATGATGGTTAGAGAAAAACCAAAATTTTCATAACCCAAGAAACAAAATAAAAATAATAGAACAACACACGTACTTAAATATAATTCAAGAAACTTTGCTGAAATAAAAGATTTGGATCTACATACTAAAGTATATTATGCACCCCAAGAAAAATGGACCCATAACTGTCAACAAATAAGCAGCTCCGAGTAAATATTAAACAGAAAAGAAAGTAGGCATTAGAAAGCCAAGTAAAAATATTAAGGAACTTATAAGGAGAAAATGTCAATCTGGAGTATTTCTCAAAAGCAAGATAAGGCTAAAAGACAATGAAGCCTGTTTGCAGTGGAAGATAGTGTAGATGTAGCTATATTACATCTGGAAGATAGGGTAGCTACTTCCAGAAAATTTTCAAGGAAAGAAAATAACTCCATGATTTTTTTACGCACAAGTCATTCAAGGATAAAGACAACATAACAAAAAATTTTGCCTATGCAAAACAATCAAGGAATATACCTCAAGAGTATCTCACCCACTTTTCATTCAAGGAGTGATATGGTTTGGCTGTGGCCCCACCCAAAATCTGATCTTGAATTGTAATCCCCATAATCCCTAAAATACCCATATGTCAAGGGCAGGAGCAGGTGGAGGTAACTGGATGATGGGGGTGGTTCCCTCATGCTATTCTCATGATAGTCAGTGAGTTCTCAGGAGATCTGATGGTTTCATAAGCATCTGGCATTCCCCCTGCTTGCACTCACTCCATCCTGCTGCCCTGTGAGGAAGGTGCCTGCTTCTCCTTTGCCTTCTGCTGTGATCGTAAGTTTCCTGAGGTCTCCCCAGCCATGTAGAATGTGAGTCAATTAAAACTTTTCCCTTTATAATGACCCAGTCTTAGGTATTTCTTCATAGCAGTGTGAGAAGAGACTAATACAAGGAGGTTCTGGATAAACTGGCTCAGTGCAGATTGTTTCAGGCAAGGAAACAAGTGAGCAGCCATAGCTTTTAGATACGGTATATTGTGGTGAACAAGTCACCATAGGGTGATTTTCAGTTATACTAGGGTACTTTCGGTTATACAAATCAAGTTGGACTTTAGTACGGGGTTTATCTATCCCATTACTGGAGGTATCAGGAACAATTAATGCCAGAGATGCCTGCCAATGAAACCACCGCATTAACTACCCCAAGCTTGCTGCTATTGTGGTAACCACACTGCCTCATGGCCTTTACCACTCTGCTTTCGTCATGCATTCCCACTGAAATCATGTGGACTATTTCCATGACAGTATCTCACTTCCTGGCCTATACAGGACAGCAATCACTAAATGATGAACCGTCACCATAACTTTCCAATTTCTTGGTAAACTGAATACAGTCTGGGCCTTTTTAGGACATACAGTTGTCCCTCATCCCTCAGTATCCAAGGGGGTTGGTTCCAGGAGCTCCCCAGGATACTAAAATCTGAGGATGCTCAAGTCTCATATATAAGACAGTGTAGTATTTGCATATAACTCATGCACATTCTCTCATATACTTTAAATCATCTCCAGATTACTTGTAATACCCAATGCAATGTAAATGCTTATAAAAATAGTTGCTACACTGTATTTTCATTTGTATTAATTTTTATTGTTGTATTGTAATTTTTTTCCAAATATTTTTGATGTGTGGTTGGTTGAATTCACAAATACAGAACTCAAGAATATGGGCAGCCAACTGTATAATTATGAAGTGGGCAAGTGGATGAGACATTTTAAACCTACTTCTAAATCTTTGGATTCCTTCATTAATATTTTATCAGGGAATTTCTGGCATCTTGATTTCATTTAGTTTAGGGGGCCATTTGGGTTTTAAACCATCTAACTGACACACAGAACCAGCTTCAACTTCTCAAACTTGTATTAAATTTGGAATTTTGGGTAAGCGTGTCCACAGCAATGTAATGAGCCTGTATTCTACATTCATGCATAGTCTTCACATTTCTACTGACATAAATCTTGGAATTTATAGCTAAATCTTGGATGATCATGTTATATAAATATCTCATTCCTGGTCATATCCATACTAATCTCTCTAGGGCATGTTGGGCTTTGTAGGTATAAAGAGGCCCTGAGGGTGACAGAGGTAGAGAATGTGGGAGAAGGGCCAACCCTTATGAGCCGACTTTCTTGGATGAGGCATCACTAACCTCATGAGACTGGTAAGGATAGACTGGCACTGATAGAGTGATTTGGTGGGTCAGGGTATTCAGATTCATTCCAAATCCACCCAAATGGCCACATTTCAATTCTCAGGTCCTACTTTTCCCTAAATATTGTATATTCTAATAAGAGACCTGGAAAGATTATGAATTGATCTTATATTGGAATGCACAGGCTCAGACTCCTTTTTTCAGCTACATTAGACTTTCGACTACAAAAGAAGGAATTCATTTAGAGCAAGAAGTTCCCCAGACCCAGTAGCTTGAATTTGTCATTGTTGTCCTTAAACTCTCCAGCACACCCTGAAGCAGTTACCATACCTAACCTTGAATTTTTCGTTTACTACCATAATGGTCTAACAGAATAATAGCCACTTGATCTGACAAAATATACATTTAATGGAGCACCTAGATCAAGATATTACAAGTGTTACTTTAAGTAACTGGCCACTACATGCTGGGAAGTATCCATGTCTCCTTTTCTAATGTATTTTGGAGTGTGAGAAGAACTTGAGATTTGGGAAGGACCAGAGGCAGAATGATATGATTTAGATCTGTGTCCCTACCCAAATTGAATGTTTAATTGTGATTCCGCGTATTTAAGGTGGGGCCTGGTGGGATGTGATTGGATCATGGGGGAATTTTCTTATGAATGGTTTAGCACCAGCTCTTTGGTGCTGTTCTTGGATAGTGGGTGAGTTCTCATGTTATCTCGTTGTTTAAAAGTGTATGGCACGTCCCCCATTGTTCTCTCTTGCTCCTGCTCCCACCATGTGAGATGTCTCACTCCCCTTCTACCATGATTAGAAGCTTCCTCAGGCCTCCCCAGAAGCACGATTCACTATGCTTCCTGTACAGCCTGAAGAACCATGAGCCAATTAAACCTCTTATCTTTATAAATTACCCATTCTCAGGTATTTCTTTACAGCATAAGAACAGACTAACATACTACCTATAGCCAAATTACCGCAATATAGAAAAAGTTATTTCTTTTTTATTTAGTCCAAGAAAAGTGGAAGAATATCCAGGGAAACAATTCCTAGTTAGGAGTTTTCATCCAAAAATGATGTGTAAATCTCCACATAGGTTTATGCCTTTGCAGGCAAGAACAACAACAACAATAATAATTTGTGATAGCTCTCAGAAAAATCTTTTTCTTAAAGAGTAAATTCCGTTTTTCTTCTATTTCAGAAGACCCTGTAGATTAGCATATCAATCTTGATGAACTCATTTAAAGTTCGTTATTTAGTCAAACAATAAATACCAAAATGTAATTCAATACATTCCAGAAATAGAAGAAAAGGAAGAATATTTGATTCACATAGAAAACGTATTAAAGTAGAAGCAAGAAACCAGAATCTACTCAAGAGAAAATTATATAAATCAAAATTTATATTTCCAATGCATGTTACTAGGAGGCATGCAAGTTAAAAAGAGCTTAAAATATTTCTTGATATTTTAATTTGTGCATAAATAAAAACTAATTTGTTAGTAGTGATAACAATGGTATTGGAGATAACAGGAGCTGTGATTGGCTTCCAGGTTCACCACTGAATAGTTAGATACTGAAGGTTATATCATTTAACAGCTAGTCAGTAATCCGATTATGCATTTATTTATTAGATGTCTAAAATGTGACAGATTCTGCTCAAAATTACAGAAATTATGTACAGAAGAAAACAAAAGCCACCCCTCTCTAATGGAGTCTACATACCATTTGAGGGAGAAAAATGCACATTAAACAAATAATATCACTAATAAATATATAATTATTACAAGATAATCAAGAGGAAGACTCAAGGAAACAGGAAAAAAGTGATAGGTAGAGACCTGATTTGAGGAGTTAGCCAAGCAAAGGGTAAACTAAAAGTAATTTCAGGAAGCAGGAATTGCATATGCAAAGGTTTTGTGCCTAAAAAGAGATGTGTTTTAAGAACCAAAAGAAGGCTTGTGCTTTTGGAGTGTAATGAGCAAGAAAGAGGGTGACATCAGGTATAATTGGATAGGATGGGCTGTGGTCAAACCATGAAGGTCCCTGCTAAGTAATTTGGAGAATATTCAAAAAAACAAGAATAATAATTGAAGATTTTTAATTATGGAAGGACATGATGTGATTAATGGGCACTTTCTGTGGCTTTCCTCAAATATAAAATCCAAACTCCTTACTGTGACTTGTAAGACCCCTACCTACCTCTCCATCTTCATCTCCAACCCTCTTTCCTCTTGCTCATTCTCCTCATGACACAGAGATCTCCTTGCTTTGCATCACACCCACCAAGACTATCCTCACTTCAGGATCCCTGTACCTCTCTTCCCTCATCTGAAACATGTCTCCACAGATCTCTACATGGCCTTATGACACCTTTCCCTCAGGTCTCTGCACACATATCACTTTTTCATACGGGCTTTTCCTGATCAAAAAACATTATTTACTGACACTACTGATTCAGCCATAGACCAACAGTGCGTGACATTAATTTTTAAAATATCCACGTATCTTGACTTATACTGTAGGTTAAATGCTTTAAATACATTATTTCATTTAATTTTCATAACTCTATGATATAGATATAAGCATTTTTTCCTCTTTCACAGACAAATTAAAATATGGAAGGATTAAGGGATGGCCTTATATTGTCTCTTAAGTAAGTAGCTATGGTAGATAAAATAATTGGCCTTGAATTATTGGCAACCTTGTATTCAAACACATGTCTTATTATAGTTCCAGAAGGAGAAGAGAGAGAAAATGGAGCACAAGAAATATCTGAAGATATAATGCTCAAGAACTTCCCAAATTTCACAAAATACCACAAACCACAGATTCAGATGTCTCAGATACCCTCAAGCAGAAAGAGTCTAAGAAATACAGACCTAGGGAATTACTACTAACCTGCTAAATATTGAGGACAAAGAGAAAATCTTCCATCAGCTTAAGAAAAAGGAAACATTTTTACAGGGGCCAAAAATAAGAATTAGACTTTCCTCTTGTCAGAAACAAAGCCATAGATGATAGAGTAATATCACTAAAGGCATATTAGTCTGTTCTCACACTGCTATAAAGCACTACCCAAGACTGGGTAATTTATGCAGAAAACAGGTTTTGACTCTCAGTTCTGCATGGCTTAAGAAGCCTCAAGAAACTTACCATCATGGTGGAAGTTGAAGGGGAAGCATGTGTTACATGATGGCAGGAGGGAAAGGGAAGTGCTACATTTTTAGACCATCAGATCACATGAGAACTCACTATCACGAGAACAGCATGAAGGAAACTACCCCCATGATCCAGTCACCTCCCACCAGGTCCCTCCCTCTACACATGGTGATCACAATTTAGGATAAGATTTGGGTTGGGACACAGAGCCAAACCATATCAAAAGGTAATGAAGGAAGTAAAGATTATCAAACCAAAATTTTATATTCAGTGAAAATATCCATCAAAAATGAGGTTGAAATAAAGACTAAGACTTAAACAATGCATCTCCATTAGACCTTCACTAGAATGCCAAAAAGTAGAAACATTTAGTGTCTTGATAAGTATTTGTTAAAACTAATTAAATGGTATGCTTAAGATGAAAAGAGGTCACTGTAAGTACATTATAACTCAAATTTTTGAAAATTGGAAACTTACAAAACAAGTATTCACTGCATATACAGGCATTCTTTTTTAATTATAATAGCAAAACATGTTGCAAATATCATTTCCTTAGATCCCATTTCATCTAGGACACAATCCAAATGATAATACAGCTAAAGAATATAATAGCCTATACTTAGCTTTACAGTAAGTAGTACAGCATAACTACAAAGTATTGTGAAGCAAAAAAAAACATTCCCAGGATCAATTGCCGTGGAAGTAAAGATAATAACTAGTTTTCCCTATAGCTGGTATCCTGCCATTAATGAAATATTTTATCCAGAAGAGTAGGGAAAATGTGCTAGTAAGAAGTCATCTGGTAGCTGTATTCCTCATTAGAAAATCAGAACATAAAAAACACAAACATTATAATGGAAACAAAACAAAACAAAAAGAGCAAAGGACAAAAAGAGAATGTACATAAGGGAAATTCAAATAATAAAGTTATGAAAAAGGTTCAACTTCATTAATAATCAAAGAAAGTCAAATTATTATGAAAACAAGAGGCCTTTGGGAGCCATTCGGATTTGCCAAACCTTTTCAAAGGCTAGTACATGTCCCGGGAGACTGATACTCCCAGGCTTTGCTGGGCTAAATTGCAAATAAGCAAAAGCTTCCTAGAAAGCAAACTGACAGGCTGGGCATGGTGGCTTATACCTATAATCTCAGCACTTTGGGAGGCCAAGTCAGGTGGATCATCTGAAGTCAGGAGTTCAAGATCAGCCTGCCCAAGGTGGCGAAACCCCATCTCTACTAAAAATACCAAAAAATTAGCTGGGCGTGGTAATAGGCACCTATCCCAGCTACTCAAGAAGTTGATGCAGGAAAATTGCTTGAACCCTGGAGAAGGAGAAGGAGGTTGCAGTGAAGCAACATCCTGCCACTGTACTCCAGCCTGGGTGACAAGAGCAAAACTCCATCTCAAAAAAAAAAAAAAAAAGAAAGAAAAGAAAGCAAACTGACAATGTGAATTATGATTCTTAAAAATGTTCACAGACAAGCCCAGGCAACAGAAAATACAAAAATCAGCCTGGTGTAGTGGTACGTGCCTGCAGTTCCAACTCCTCAGGAGACCAAGGCAGGAAGACTGCTTGAGCCTGGAAGGTCAAGGCTGCCATGAGCTACAATTGCACCACTGCACTCAAGTTTAGTGACAGAGTGAGACCACATCTCAAAAATATTTTTTTCCCCACAGCCTTTAACCCAGTAATTATACTTCTAAGAGTCTATCAGAAAAGACAATAAAGAGATACACAATATTTTTTGTTTAAAATTTTCCGTGTAATATAGTAATACTATAATAGTATTTATTTTATGTATTTTATGAAAACTGAGGAACTTATCATTGCAAATGTCTGATTATCAGAGAATAGTTAAATCAAGCTTGTTCAACCTGCAGCCCATGGACCTCATGCGGCCCAACACAAATTCATAAACTTTCTGAAAACATTATGAGATTATTTTTTGCAATTTTTTTTAAGCTCATCAGCTGTCATTAGTGTTAGTATATTTTATGTGGGGCCTAAGACAATTCTTCTTCCAATATGGCCCAGGGAAGCCAAAAGATTGGACACCCTTGAGTTAGATAGTAAGACAGCTAAATAATGGAACTGCATGTAATCATTAAAGCAATTATGTTTCAAATAAGTTTAATGATACGTGTAATGCTCATGAAATTATGTTATGTAAAAACGGCCCCCTAAAACACTGAACATAGGTATAACAAAATATAAACACATACATTATATATGTGTATATATATTATATCTTTTAAGTTATCCTGATTACATAATATATATATATGTATAACATATGTTTAATATGTATAATGCTCATTAAACTGTATATATAATACATATATATACATATATATAATACATATATATATACACAATATATGTGTATCATATATACTATATATTATATATGTGTATATATTATATATACATATATGAGTATGTGTGTAGAACTGGAGGAAAATACGGAAAAATAGTAACAATGATAGGATAATTGGTGATTTTTATTTTCTTCTTAATCTTCTCTATTTTCTAAATTTCTGCAATTATTTTGTACTAGTTAATACATTTAAAGTAGTTTTGAAAAAATACACCTTAAGTGTAAATCAGAGATATCCCTATTCATAATAGCAAGAAAACTACAAAATATCTTTTTAAAATGTAAACAGAAATCTGCAGATCTCTGTATATATAATTAACATATGTGAAAAATAAAAACTTTATTCATTTGACAAATATTTACCTTCTATATGCTTGAAAATATTCTAGGCATAAATGGTACAGCAGTGAACAAGGTCATGTCCTTCATGACTATATTCTCATGAAATATTTAATATTGCAAAAGAAGTTGATTAGCTATCAATTCTGCCTATGATAATGTTTCAATTTAGTGGGATTCCAAACAAATTCTCAAGGTTATTGGGGAATGTAGAGAAACCTGAAAAAAGTGTTTCTGAGGTTAATATGAAAACATCTTACAGAAATAATCAATATATTACCTTCATACATTGCTGAGAAGAGTATGAATTACTATAGAGTTTTTCTAAAGTAATGTTGCCTCCATGAAATAAAAATAAAATAAAATAATTTTTTTTGAGATGGCATCTCAATCTGTTGCCCAGGCTGGAGTGCCATGGCACAATCTCTGCTCACTGCCACCTCCATCTCTTGGGTTCAAGCAATTCTCCTGCCTCAACCTCCAGAGAAGAATAGCTGGGATTACAGGTGTACACCACCACACCCAGCTAATTTTTGTATTTTTAGTAGAGACAGGGGGTTCACCATGTTGGTCAGGATGGTCTTGAACTCCTGACACCAGGTGATTCCACCCGCCTTGGCCTCCCAAAGTGCTGGGATTACAGACATGAGCCACTGAGCCTGGCCAAATAAAATAAATTTTAAGTAATGTGGTAATATTTATCAATCAAAATGTAAAATATACTTTTATACCCCCAAAATCCCACTTTAGGTTATGTATTATAAAATAATTAATTAGTACTTTATCATTTTATTTACTATTAATTACTTTCTTATTTATTATGTAATCAGGAAGTCTAAAAACTACAAAAATTGTTGGATATATTGTGAAAAATCTACATAGCTCTTAAAAATAACTTTATTAATGACTACTGTAGAGATACATCCATGCCATATTTTTAAAAATGAAAACAAGTTACAGATTAATGTACACAGTATAAACCAGTTTTTACTGTAAAAACAATAACAAAACCTCTCTTTTTAAAAAACATAGCAAAAAGTTCTAATAATTCAAAAAGAAAAATACAAATGGCAAAACTGACAAATTTGGAAAGAGTGAGCTCTAATTAATTAAAATATTTAAATGTCCAAATTTACAAAAGTAATAAGAGAAAACACAAAGGAATGTGTCTGAGTGTCATAACTGGAAGTAAAAGTGTCGAGACAAATATATGAGGTATGCAACAATAAGCAGCAAAACCATACTCAGTTATATTTAAAATAAGTAATCAGAATGCTGAGCCTGGGACTAGTTCTGGCAGTGTGAAAGACTAAGAAGATAAGAAGACAGAGATTATAATTTTTAGTGATCAAAGGGGCAGGGATTCCAAAGAATCCCTCTTCTTGCCTGGGATGCTGAAAGGCTGCATCCTCAGAATTAAGATAAATAAACAGGAAACATCCCCTTGTAGAAACTGAAGTTAATTGTCAAATAATTTCAGTTTCCAAAATTGAATTGAGAAGATCCTAGAATAACAGCGGCCCCAGATGCCTAGGAGAAAACTTTATGGAGAAAAATAACATTCTCCTTGGCCTAGAATTGTTTCTAGAAAAAAAAAACTTTATAATTACAATGTCTAGTAAATAATTTTTTCAAAACATAGAGGATACAAGATACATGAATAAAAACCAGCAGAAAAAACAGAGTAGAGAAACATCCCACAGGAACTTCTTATATCAGAAATATCAAACGCACTTTCAAATAACTATACTTCCTTCTCCCAAGCAGATCAAGAACAGAATTGAACATTTCAATATAAAACTGAAATCTATGGAAAGAACCAAATGGAAATATAAACCTGAAAAGCAGAATGACCCAAATTTAAAATTTAATGGAGGGATTTTAATAGCAGATTAGACAAAGCTTAAAAGAGAATTTGGAAGATATATCAGAAAGAAATATCAAAACACACACACAGAGGGACAGATAATGGAAATTTCAGAAGGTTGCATGAGACATAGGATATCATGAGAAAGCCTGAAATAGGAATAATCAAATTCCCAGAAGGAGAATGAGAGAAAGAATGAGGCAGAAGAAATATTTGAACAGGCAATAGCTGGAAACTTTCAAAATTCATTTTTAAAAACTAATATGCTGATAAGAAGGCACCATAAACCCCAAGTAGGGTAAGTACAAAGAAATATATGTACACTGGAGCACAATATATTAAACTCCTGAAAGCCAAAAAGGTCAGGAACATTTTTAAAGCAAAGAAAAAAGAACCTTTAAAAAACAATGAGAACAAAAACTGAAATCTCAAGAGAAACAATGGAATAGATTCAAAATTCTGAAAGAACAGACCACCAACCCAGAATTCTCTACCAATAGGAAATCTCCTTTCAGAAAGATAAGAAAAAGAAGAATGAGAGAGAAACAGAGAATTCTCCGATATTTCCTTCTAAATGTTTTAAAGATTTAGATCTTTAATCTACCTGGAAATGATTTTTGTACATGGCATGAGGTAATATTCCAGTTTCATTTTTCATACTAATATCCCATCATCCCAGCACAATTCTGAAAAATATGTCCTTTCCCTACTAAGTGGCCATTAACCCTCTATTGTAAATCAAGTACCAATGTATGTATGGGTTTATTCCTGAGTTCTTTTTTTTCATTCTGCTGATTGATTTGTTTATTTCCATCACCATATCACACTGATTTAACTACTATGATCACACATTATTCATAAAAAAATCTTAGCTAATCTGGATCTTGGCACTTCCACATAAATACTAGAATTAGCTTGTCAAATTTCAATGACAAAAACAACAAAACCTATTGAAAGTTTGATTCTTCCAATCCTTGAACATGACAAATGTCTCATTTTATTAAGATCTTTTATGTCTTTCAATGTAATTTCATATTTTTTCCATCAAGATCTTGCATGAAGTTTGTAAGGCTTATTTCTGAGTGCTTGATATTTTTCTCATGACTGTCAACAACATTTTAAATTTCACTTATTAACTGTTTGTTGTTGGTTTATAGAAAAACAATTTATTTTTAAATTGATTTTATACCCAGCAATCTTGAAATGCTATCTTATAAACTCTGACAATTTAGCTTTGAATTTGGGGGAATTTTCTAGATACACAATTAAATCATCTTCAAATAATAACAGTTGTCTTTCTTCTTTCCTTTCCTTATAAAATATATTTATTTTTCTTGCCTCACTAACCTAAGAGTCCAGTACAATGTTAAAACACCCTTGTTTTATTCCTAGTTGTATTGGGAATGTTTTCAGTATTTCACCACCTAGAAGTATATTTAGAACAGTTTTTTCCAGATACCCTTAATCAGGAATATGCCTTCAATTCCCAATTTGCTAAGAGGTTTTTCCACAATTGGATGTTGAATTTTATCAAATGCCTTTTCTTTCTCATTAAAATTATCTGACTTTTTAATTTGCTAGTATGGGGAATTGCACTAATTGATTTTCTAATGCTAAACCCAACTTCCATTTACAAAAAAAATCCCAACTTGGTCATGAAGTTTTTTCAAGCACAATGTTAGCCCTGTTTTACTAATATTTCATTTATGGAATACTATGCAGCCATAAAAAACAATGAGTTTGTGTCCTTTGTAGGGACATGGATGAACCTGGAAACCATAATTCTCAGCAAACTGACACAAGAACAGAAAGTCAAACACCACATGTTCTCACTCATAGGTGAGTGTTGAACAATGAGAACACATGGACACAGGGAGGGGAGCATCACACACTGGGGTTTGTCGGGGGGGAAATGGGAGGGACAGTGGGGGGTGGGGAGTTGGGGAGAGATAGCATGGGGAGAAATGCCACATATAGGTGATGGGGAGGAAGGCAGCAAATCACACTGCCATGTGTGTACCTATGCAACAATCTTGCATGTTCTTCACATGTACTCCAAAACCTAAAATGCAATAAAAAAATATGAAAAAAAAAAGAAAAATCAGGTTTGCAGAAGAAGGAACTTGGATTTCTATATAGAAATGGAGTTAGATTTTCTTACCCGAAGACTGATACTCTTTCTTTTTTCCTGTATTTGAGCTTTTTTTAAAAGAGCTTATGGGGGTCTTTGTTGTTTGCTGCCATCATTTAAGTATAGCTGTTCTGTGGTACTCAGAATACCGAGCATGTAACATTTTACTTTGGAATAACGTGCGTCAGTCTACATTTTATAAGGAGGTTTACATATTAGGTAGTAGACCTCGTGTGCTTGACGCAAATGTGGCTAATTTTGAGTGACTTAGTGGAAAATGGAATCATCTGGTATAGTAGACAGCTTTTGTTTTCTGTTACAGGCATAGTGCTATGGAAAATTGAAATAAATACAAAGGGTAATTATGGTGAACCTTGTTAAACTATAGTTTTACAAATAGTGAATTTCAGAAAAATCTCATCTCCTGTTCTGAGTGATTTCATTCCTTTGAGAAGTTAAACTGGCTCTTTTTGAAACAAATGCATCCAGGAGTGCCTGGTTATTGCTGTATTTAATGTGGAAGCAAGGCTCCTCCTTTCAGTTCTCACTTGACACGTGGGATTTAAAAAACAAGGGTACTATGAATTTAGGGAAGGATACCTGTTTAACAAATAGGATTATGACAATGAAAGTATCTAAACTGACCTCCCAAGGGAATGGGATTAGTTCTTGCATGGAAGAACTAATTTCCTTGCAGCATGGAAATCTGTTGTCTATATGGCCTTATTGAAATATTCCTAGTGTCTCTAATACAAACCAGGTTTTGCACCTTCTACCCCAGAAGGATCAGGAATGAAGTCCTGAAAGTGATATTTGATGAAATATGTTTTGTTCTGAATGAGGAATCAGTGGGACCATCAGTTAGGCTGAAAGTTTAATGGGATCTTGAGTGTTGATCAGGCTGCACTGCTGAAACTCTCTCCTTGTGTGTTGCGTGACCACAGCTGCAGCGAGACATCACAGTTGAACTGCTTCGCAAATTCCTTCGATTCCTTTGACCTCTGGAGACTATGTCCTTAGGAATGTGAGATGAGCACTCATGATGTTAGCAGAAAGTAGGGCCTCATGGTAGGGAGTTTGCTAAAGTACTGATTACAATCGCCTTTGGAAAATGGCTGAGCATTAACAGATTAAGCAGAAACACACAGCTCACACATTTGCACTTTCACAAGTTGAGCTCCTTTGCCAGGGAAAAGAGAGAAGGCCAATAGGAAAGGTCTCAAAAGATTTAGATAAACTAGATCAGATAACTTCCCTTGAAAAATATATTAAGGAACAAAATAAAAACACCACTCCAAAAACATCAGAAGAAAATATAGTTCAAACATTTACATATTTTTATTGCCAAAACCTTAGGCAGTGAATTCTACACTTTAATTAATCACTTTATTGCTTACTGTTTTGCACTGCCCTTTAATTGTTTCATATATGTTCATGTTGTCTTCCTACACTGTATACTTTCCTACACTTTCTATCAGTATGTCTTTCCTGGTCCCCGTAGTGGCCAGAAAATGCTTAATTAATGGAGAGATACTTAGTACTTTAAAAATGTGGACAGACCAGAGATGCCAAATCATCTTTTCCAACTTTATTTAAACTGTATTTCTGGCTGGGCGTGGTGGCTTATGCCTGTAATCCCAGCACTTTGGGAGGCTGAAGTGAGTGGATTGAGGTCAGGAATTCAAGTCCAGTCTGACCAACATGGCAAAACCCCATCTCTACTAAAAATACAAAATTTACCTGGGTATGGTGGCAGGCACCTGTAATCCCAGCTACTTGGGAGGCTGAGGCAGGAGAATAGTTTAAACCCAGGAAGTGGAGGTTGCAGTAAGCTGAGGTTGCACCACTGCACTCCAGCTTGGGCAACAGAGCAAGATTCCGTCTCAAAAAAGAAATCAAAACCCAAAACTGTATTTCTTCCGGAGATATTCCTCCAATGCAGGAGCTGTGATCATTGCTATTAGGCTTTTAATATATTTCTTGTGAAACTCGTTGTAATGAAGTTTGGAATCCAGTAGCTTTGGGGAAGAATCTTTGTTATTACAGTTTGTGATGTATTATAGGTCCTTCGAAAAATTGCTTATTTTGATATGACTGTATTTGATCTGTTCTTTGAGTTGGGTTCAATTTTACTTACTGATTATTTGAGATTAAAAATAAATTGTTAGCACTTGTATAAAAAAGCTTTTTGTTTTTAAATACAGGCTCACTAGAAGTTGTAAAAATATAGTGCAGAGAGTTTTTCTGTATGTTTTACTCAGCTTCCCTTAATGAACACCACTTTAAAGATGCCTAAAAAGGTTTTTACCTAAAAAAGATTTATGAGGAATTACAATTTTTATGCCTGCTCTGAAGAAATACACATTTATTAATCACTGATTATATGTATAACCACAAATTGTAAAAAATACACAGTTGAGACCTGCTAACTCTCTATTTTTAGGGGTTGTGGGTTTCCATTGGAAAAGGTGCTCATGTGACAGGCAAGAAGGAAGAGTCATTCATTCACTGATTTATTCATATCTCTGTGAATCTGGTGTTTGCCTCATTCAAATCATTTTTAAAATATTGATCATATTGATTACATTGAACTAAGAGTTTGAAGTCCAAGTGTTGTTTCTATAAGATCTTTGGAAAATATAATGCAAGTAAAAGTGAATGAGAGTAGAACTTCTTTATTGTACAGGTGTTAGAGCAGCATAATAACACTGGATTTTTATGTAAAGGTGAGAGAATATCATTGTACTATATATCTCTATGTGTTAGGTGCATATTCTTGCCTTACAATATGTGTGAATGCACAATATATTGAGACATTTTGGAACAGATGTTTCATTTATGACATATGCATATTTCCAGTGAAATCTCAGTGTTTCACTACTCTTTAATATATTGATAAATATTACACTTGAACATGCATTTGAGTTCAATTATCTCTTAATAGGAATCTTTAAATGCTGTATGTCTATGTTTGTCCATGTATCTGAACCTTATGCAGTCTTATCTGGAATACTCCCGTGAGGGTTTGGTCTTGCATCTCAGAGCAGATTTAACTGGGAAGGGTCTAGAGAAACACACTGCATATCATGAGAATGGAGGAGTTTCTTTAAGAGAACACACAGAAAGTTATTTGAATGCTTATGGTCTTGAACAATGAAGTGTGAAGTCTGAAAGGAGACCTCACCAAAGCCTGTAATATCATGAACACTTTCCCCAAATCCAAGAATATCAGAACCAGGAGCACCACATATAACTGAGAGAAATAGCTGTGTGGCTCATGTCTGTAATCCCAGTGCCTTAGGAGGCTGAGGTAGGAGGATTGCTTGAGGCCAGGAGTTTGAGACCAGTCTGGGCAGCATGGTGAGATCCTATCTCTACAAAATAAAAATAAAAAAATAAAAAATATGTATAACTGAGAAAAATAGGTTTAGCTTAAATTTTTAAAAAGTTTAAGTATATGTGGTAGGTATTTATATGAGCAGATTTTTATCACAAGAAGAGAAACTGGATCCTCTAACAGGAGAAGGTCCAGGACAAATCATTGGGTGGATTAAGCATTTATACAATTTAAAAGAGAAGATGGACATTTGGTAAATAGACCTAATCTTTTGGGTGGTTATTCTCTCTTTACCCAGGACTTTACCCAGGGTTATCCTCCTTTCACAGAACTTTGTTCAAGTCACTAATCATTTTGTAGAATCATTTCCTGTTCTTTGAAGTCGTTGTCAGATGTCACTGAAAGTTGATCTAGAGGATTGTGAGTCTGACCACACATAGCACTTCCTAAAAAGTTTACAGGCCTCAGCGTGTCTTATCTCAGCTCTTGACCTTGACTAGAAGGCACTAGTGTACATGCATGGTTACATTTGAGGTTATAAAATGAGCACTTAGAGTTCCTTATAAAATTTCTATGAATCAAGCCCACACCTTGCTACTGATAACATGAAATTGGATGTTATTTCTGAATTGAAACCAACATTTTTAGTTTGGGGTTCATTTGGTATAATCCCACTAATCTGAAATAGTTTACTTTTCCAAATAAATGCAATGTATTTTATTTTGGAAGGGTTTTAAAATTATCCTTTTGGATAGCTTTTTAAAATTTAATACTACATATGCAAATTAAAGAGCTTGGAAAGTCTAGTGCCATGTATTCCTGTTCAGCCTACACTTTTAGCTTTTGTGATAGATGGACTCTACCACATGGGTTTGAACAACACAATGTCCTTTACTTATTCTTTTTATTTTTTGAGATGGAGTCTTGCTGTGTTGCCCAGGCTGGATTGCAGTGACATGATCTCCACTTACTGCAACCTCCGCCTCCTGAGTAGCTTGGACTACAGGAGCACACCATCACACCCAGCTAAGTTTTGAATTTTTAGTAGAGATGGAGTTTCACCATGTTGGCCAGGCTGGTCTCTCGAACTCCTGACCTCAGGTAATCTGCCTGCCTCAGCCTCCCAAAGTACTGGGATTACAGGCGTGAGCCACTGTGCCCAGCCCACAGTGTCCTTTATATAAAAACCAGAACAGCAGAAAAAAGCAGGTTAAAACATGTGGCCCAGGCTGCTACTTGAGTTGTGAGCTGATAGAATAAGAAAGTGAGGATTTAGTCCTAAGGTGTGTCTGGGGATATGGGATCTAACAGAATCCCTATGGTTTGGAGAGCAGTGGTGGGATGATGTGAAAGCCTTATTAGGTACTCTGCAGTGTCTGTGGAATCAAGGAAGAGGAAATCATATTTTGAGGAGTCTGATTGTGAGAAACTGTGAACCTGTCTGCTTAAGTTATAAGAGTGGCCTGTTTATCTGCTGCCAACAGGGTATGATAGTCACTTTAACTGAATTTTCTAATAATTGAAGCTTACTTACCTAATTATCTAAACTAAAATTGTCTCAAAATATTTTCTGATGTACATTATTTTAAAATGAATTGCACACATTTATATTCTGTCTCAACATATTGAATATAATTTTCCCTCTTGTTCATCTGTTGGTATTCATTATATAATTCAGACGCAGTCTCAGGTCTGCAGACGTGGAGTTATTGCTCCCACACTGAGTGTTTCCATGTCATTATGCCTTAATCCTTGTTTAGACACAGCTGTGACACCCTCTTTACAACATAAAGGATAAGCAAAAGGATGTATAAATGTATCCTGGCAGGAAAGTGGCATTATTGACTGTTCATTGGCCATCAGCAAAGGGACCTGACTAGAAGGATATGAAATGATGGGTGTAACGTTTAACAGGTTGATGGATGCAGCAAACCATCATGGCAGGTGTATACCTATGTAGCAAACCTGCACATTCTGCACATGTATCACAGAACTGAAAGTATAATTGAAAAAAAAAAAGAAAGGATGGGTGGTGAGCATAGCTGACACACCCCACAAATACCTGGGGGGCCTCAAGAAGGTCGCTGAGATCCAGCAATCATGTGGCAAATTTCAGCTATTGTTATTGAGACCTCTTGGCTCAATAGGCTGTTGAGGTCTTTGTTAACCCTCATCAAAATTTCCAAATCCTTTGTGACTGTCAGGGTTTCCCTGTGTGAGTTAAGAGCGTGAGCTCTGGAGCCAGAGAGCCCAGGCTTGAATCCTGTCTCTACCATTGTCTTAGGCTGAGTTCCCTGCGAAACAGTTTCTGAGATTGTGCAAGAAGTTTACCAGGAATTGAACTGAGTGACGCTACCTGTTGGGGGAGTTAGGGAAGTTGGACTGGGAAGAGGGAGAAGCTGAAGAGCAAGACAGTAACAGAGGCCTCCGCTAATCCCATCAGGAGCTCTGGAGTTGGGGAGAGAGACCCTTTGGAGTGGCTGCACCTTGAGATAAGGAAGCCAGGCCATTTTATCCCACAGCAACTGGTCATGATATATGGGCTGCCTCTGGAGAGAGGTGTAACCTTGGGTCAGATGGCTCTCGTTGGCTCAGGTGATTTCTAGAACAAGGTTGAGCTGTGTGTCATCAGCCAACACTCCACCAGCTGGGGAGGCACTTATGTTCTGAAGGGGAGATCTGGGCAGCACAGCACAGCACAGCACCAAATACTTCGTGCCTTATGACGGGGGACTCTGTGTTTCCAAGTTCTTTATCCCAACCTTCTTTAATTCCTAGGGTTTAAGTAAGTAAGTTAATGAATGTGAAATGCTTAGAAAAATGCATCGTCTGTAGTCAGTATGGGTTAGTTGTTGGTCATGATGCTCCTGCCTGACTTTATCAGCCCTACCTCTCTCTTATACTGCGGTTCTTCTAATATGCTGTGAGTCCGAAAGCTGCTAATACTCTCCTTATTATTTTTTTCTAATTTTCTTTGCAAGAGGAAAACATCTGACAACATTTTAGTAAGAAATGATTTAACTTATAATGTGTTTTAGTACTATTTGTGTTTTTAATTTTTTACCAGGAGAAAGATGCAAAAGAAGTAGTTGCTGATGATGACATTTGAAGGATTTGAACGTATAGTGGATGAAAGTTTATGTGTGTATGAGTTCTTGGCCTCCCTCAAAGTAACTTAGATAAGCAACTTCTGAGTTAACAGAGAGTCAATCCATTCACTGCTGTTGAGTTGGAGACTGGTGTGATAAGAGCAGTTCATAACCTGGGGATAGTGTGCAGCTGAGAAGCTCCTTGAAGTGCTGGTCTTCACCTATCCCATCACTGTAGGCCTAGATATAAACATTAAAACATACAGCCAATACATATAGCATTGACAGTTAAATTGCTTTATTTCTGAAATGTTTCAGAATCATTAATTTCAGTGTTTAAATTCCATAAATCTAGAGCAAATCACCTGGAATGTTTTAGAAATTTGGTTTTGAGTCAAAGTAATGTTCTCATGGAGATTCAGTCTCTGCTAATTCATTTCTCATTCACGTTAGGACATGGCTAATTCCCTCGGACAGTTTTTATCTCCTTCATATTCATATGGGTGGAAAACATTTTATTTGAACTGACTCACCCTTCCCCCACCTCTCCAAATATGGGAACTATGTTATATTGTTTATTTTTAAGGGACTGTCTGATTGCACTGTTAACATTAAAGCAGAGATAGTTAAAAATATATGCCCCCAAAACAGTTCTTTCAGATATCAAGTGTGAACATTTCTTCTGTTTGTACAGTAAACCATTATTTGTACACCCTAATAAAGCCAGCAGAGTGGAGGAGGAAATAATACAATACCTCCTTTGGAAAATTTTTTAAAAGAGAGGGCTTCCTTGAATCCATTTTCCTTCCCAGTTTTAATTTAAATTCCTTGTACTTATTCTCCATTTCTTTTAAAGAAATGAGATTGTTAGAAATGAACCATGGAAAATCATTTATTTATATATTTATTATATGATGATCTGTAGAAAATGAGGATTATATGGAATACATAGTAAGCATCAAGCTGTCATGAGAAATTTTGTCTTAGCTTAACTTCCTTAGACATTAACCTTGTTTCTGAGTTGAGCAATGTGTTGTGGGTTCTATGCAGAATTCCATGGTTACTTTTGTTATGTGAGCCAGGAACCTAATGGAAATCTGACTTCAGCAACCAGTTAACATTTCTTTTCCTGTTGAGACTTAGAATGTCTAACACCGTTAAGATTTTACTTCCACATTTTAGTGTGGGGGGGGTGGGAGTAGGTGTTTGGGAAGAGTGAATATGGATAAAAGATTGAGGTAGACTAATAGATGTGCAAAAATATATTGTTTATATATGATGAGTGGTAAAAATGTATTGCATAACAAGTCCTTTCTCCTTTTAGAAAGACAACTTTTAAAACTGTGTATTTTGGAGGATTAAAATACATAAACTTTGTTTTTAGAGAAACATTGTTGAGCTTGATTTAATGGGAAACAACTCCATATCCAAGAAGATAATGCTAGTATATCTTGTAATTCTCAAAAACATGAAATTAAGACATTTGTGTAGATGATCTTTCACTGTGTAAGAGATAATGAAGTAAAAATAATATTTTGGACAAAATTATGTTGTCCAAAATGGGTGTAGGTGAAATTTCTACTCTTGCATATTGAATCCCAAGCCAGCCACAGTTCTGTGTAATGGCTTTGCAGAGGGTCCTGCTCATGACTCCCTATTTAAAAACCACTTAATGCCCTCTTTTTCTGTTAGCATGCATGTAGGTAGGTTTTTATGTGGATTTTAGTTATACCTTGGTGGAAAACATACATTTCTCAATCTTGAGCCACTGATCTGCGTTTTATAAATGAATAAATGCAAATCAGAATGTATTGTAAGAAGGAAAAACTGTCTATCTAAAACACTTGTTTATTTAAATAGAATGGCTTATTACTTAAATTTTGAGTATAAAGGTTAATCAAGCCTTGGATTGTTCATCTAAATGTATAAATGTAATGTGGTCAGGGACACCTAAATAAATGTTTGCTTAAATGATAACTAGGTAGTAGAAGTATATTAAACTAGATTTTTATCACTCACAAAGTTTTACAAATGAAATGTTTAGTAAACTCACTGTTTATTACGTAACTTAAATAAAAGGCAGAAGAGAAAAGATACCTAATAAGCAAAACACTGTAAATTCCAGAAAAACCATGTTATTGGAATTTATATTTTCTCTGAAAATCAAGTAGTTTTTTACCCACAGGCCACTTAAAGTTTTATCAAAAGGAGAGGAAGATTCCATGTGGTATTGGCTATTTGATCTAATGGTCTAAAAGAAATGGAAAAAGAAAACATGGCCTTATACTAATGGTTCAGTTTCTAACAATAAACCTGATGGGTTCACTTTAAGTGTGGTTTACTGAAAATTGATGATGATTTTTAGCACTTAGCTTCTTGTCTTCAAAGCACTTTCCAAATGTTAAATAATTAATTGCCATAACCCCCATGTGGGGGTAGAATAGCGAGCATGTCTTTCTGTTTACCAGGAAACCATTATGACAGAGTCTGGAAATGTTGATTTTTATTTTTAGAGGTGTCTTTGCTTTCCAAGGTGACCAGCATTTTAAATGATGTCCTGGTTTCCAATCACAGGGTCATGGGAAAAGTAACCAAGGATGTTGAGTGCTTGAAGACTTTCTCTTCTTCTTATTTCCATACAGATTTTATTTTTCATCTTACTTTTGCCTGTTCATTGTTTTGCAATAATATTTTTTAAAATGGAATATTACATATTAGCAAGTTTAATCTTTGCTATTAGTATAGCCTCTTTGTACGTAGTAAATCCAGCATTTAGAAAACCTGGTGGAACTAGGAGCGATAAAGATACGTTTAAGTGGAAAAAAAAATCACATTTCAAAAACAAATAAATTAAAGAAATGAATTATTCAAAACAATAGTTTTTCTAGCTTAACCTTGGAGCTAGAAATAGTGGATATAGACCAGTTATATGCCTAACAGTGTATTATAAATAGTTGCACTGTATGACCTATATTGAGGATGAACTTATATAAAACAACTAGGGAACAAGAAAGACAATGAGAGAGGCTAATATAGACAAAATAAATATGGAATAAGATGGCTAATTGAACACTGGAGTTAACAGATACATCCTGAGGACAGCAAGGTCATGGGTAATAGTGCAACAGAACCTTTAGGAAGGAGGTGGGTTAGAATTTACAAGATAGGTGGTGACCATCCTACCAGACAATACCTACATTAGCCAGACTAATACCCGGCTTGTTTGTGTTGCCAGCATCAGGATATCTACTGATTAGCTCTCTGGAGAGATGCAGGATAGAGTCACTATGGCAGATGCAGAAGGCTCCCCATCCCTCAGCGTCTCAACCTTTGAAATAGAAAAGAGCCAGGACCTTACTTTGAGGGCAGCTAATCTCTTTATGCTTTGAGAAACCCACCAGATAACAAAGAGAATGCTGTGGTGATTATTTCTGATGAATGTTGTTTCTTTGCATACGATTAACAGCTTTAAAGGCAGAGCCGAGTTAGATTTTTTCACGTCGTCTTAGGGAGGTAAAGTCCTTCCAAATCAGAAGTGTCAGCTCACACTTGTCTATTGAATGCAGGTATGTTTTCTTAATCATGAAGTTTGAGACCCACAGCTGGGCTTCAGAAAAGCCTCTCAATATTGTTGTGTATAGAATTTGTGTATATATTTCTTTTTTTTCTGGAGAAGTTTATCCAGCATATTTATGACATTGCTGAAACCGGTGCATACACAAAAATATTTAATATTTAATACTGACTAGTGCCCCTTATATATCACAAAGCAAAATACCAGTTTCTAGCTATCCAATTCTCCAAAATTTGAATGAAAATAAAACGAGAGGCCTGTCAGCTGCAGGACATCACTTCTAAAAAATCTAATGTTTTTCTGTTATCAGAAAGTGCAATGATGCAGTCAAAACCAGTGAACATGGCTATTTAACTAGAGTACATTAAATTTGGAAAGGTAATGAGCAAGATTATCTTATCTACCATCAGTCATGGGACTTTCTTACTATCAGATCTGGAGGGGGTATGCCCATAAGGATAAGGCAACTTCAATTGTGGATTTGTAATTTAGCTTACATTCAAACATGAGTGCTTTGATAGCCTTTTTTTGTGGGAAATTGCTCATTGACTATGTCATAGAACTCATTTGGGAAGTAGGATAATTCTTTGCCTCTCTATAGTTCTTTCTGTAAGCAAAGTAGCGATTTTCCTGTAAGTTTGTATACTAGTTTAATCTTTGTAAATAAGACCATATTTCTGTGAAATTTTGCAAATAAGATCATGATTATAACTCATTAGGGGAAGTGTGATATTTAAAGGAGTATTGCAATATAACAGAATCATTAAATATGGAAAACAAGACCAAAATACTAGGGTACTTTAAATTGAAGTTTGTTATTGGTCTTTGAAGTGTGAACGTTCAATAACCTCATGAAATTATAGCCACATTTAAATTATATATTCATATATCCATTTTATTTTGAGGTTACAATCCAGTTTTCTTCAGATTTTCAAAAGGCTCATGCCTCCCCCAAAATGTTAAGAATTATCAGCTTATAATGTCAGAATATTATAAGTTCTTAGCTAGGAAGAAGCCTTCTATAATTTTGAAAATTTTGTTCAATTTCAGTAATTTGAAAACAGGTCATTGATAAAGAATAAAATAGTACAATATAGTGGAGTTCAAAACAGTTTAGTTAGAGTACAATGCTTTGTAAATACATATTAGACTTGACAAATGTATAAGAAGATAAGCAAGAAAGATCAAACTGTTAACTCTGAATTATAACTGAGGGCCTGGGGCTGAATATACGGGTTGAAATCTGTCAATAATCTATGAATCCCATTAAAACCAGTAGTGGGAACCATTTCACTCATGAAATTCACATTCATTATTATTATTATCATTATTATTTTAGAAGGAGAGGTTTCTGACCCTAGTGATTGGTTTGGGTTTCATTTCCTCTACCATAATTATCTACTGAAGACAAATCATGCAGTGGCTAAGCATTCAGCCTCTGGAATCAGCTTGGATGATCATATTACTTTGCCACTATGACTGTGGTCTTGGGGAATTCTCTTGACATCTATGTGCCCTTCTTCTGTAAAACAAGCATAATGGTACTACTAATCTCATGTAGTAATGGAAAATCAAATGCTGTAGTATATATTGAGAACGGTACCACTTGTCTCAACTGAATAATTTTAATTTTGTCATCATTTCTGAAGTGATGCCTGCTCATAAGATAGATAAGATACTGGCAGCTGAAAGGACTGTAAGAAGAAATGAGGTGTTGGCTATATTCCAAACACTGTGGTCCCTTGAATAAATGAGAACTGACGATTTGTTTTATTGACACTAGTCTGAAGTCTCCTGGAAATGTTTCATCTGATTTAGTATGTCTAGACACATGGGCCTCCTGCATAGAATATTTCCACATTTATTAATTCAGAATTAGAAAAAATTTAAAAATCTGTAAGCGTGTGTGAGGATACATTTATAGCGTGTGCTTCTGTATCCTGAAAGTATATCTATAGGTACAAATTACTGTTGATCTTACAAATATGATTTCCCAACATTTGGTGGGTATTTAACTTTCTTTTGTTTACAAAAAAACTAAATGAAGTCCCTGACTATGAAATACACTTTAAAATATTGAAATCAGATAATCTTAGATGATAATTTTTCTGAAGTGGTAAAGGAAGTATTGGAAGTGACACAAAACTTGCTACTTCACATTCTCCTTTATCAATTACTTTATGGTCTTCCAAGTGAATTTGTACTTCTAAAAACTGCATATAGGCTTATTTTCTGTGTGTAGAAAAATATTAATGCTTGAATTTTAGTTTTTTCTTTATTTTCATTTGAGTTTGGGAAATTTTTGGAAGACTTACCTCTTCTTTTTGGGGGAGACAGGGGCTCATTTTGTTGCCCAGGTTGGAGTGCAGTAGTGCAATCATAGTTGACTGCAGTCTTGACCTCTTAGGCTCAAGTTAGCCTCCCACCTCAGCCTCCTGATTAGCTGGGACTATAGGTATGTGCCACCATGCCCAGCTAATTTTATTTTTTATAGAGACAGGGTATTGCTATGTTGCCCAGGCTGGTCTCAGTCTTCTGGGTTCAAGCCATCCTTCTGGCTTGGCCACCCAAAGTGCTGGGATTATAGGTCTGAGCCACTGTACCTAGCTGCCTTCCTCCTTTGACAAATTATAATAATATAACAATATTACTATTACAGATAACCAGATATATTATTGGCTAATTATATCTCTAAAATGAAAAAAATTATTAGAGATAAAATGTGTTATTACATAATTTATCACATTATATTTAAAGGGGCCTACATTCAAATGTATAGAAGAAAACCTGTTTTTGGTATTAAAATCTCATAATCTCATTTAATTATTTATTAATTACCCTTTCTTTCCTATTGTGGCCTTTGCTTTTATTGTTGTTGTCTGGACTCTTCTATTTTAAATCACCTTCCTTTTTATGATTGTATGAAAAGCAGGTTAATCTAATTAAGTTGGGTTCTAGGATGCCATTTATACCATCTCTTGAGGACCTTAGATGATGTTCAGATGACCCTCACTTGAGTATAATATCTGAGCTATGACCAAAGGTTTGACATGAGATGAATATTTCTCAGCTTTTTTTTTTTAATTGAGTTTCCAGACTTAAAATTGGCTAGCAATTAGCTGGAATATCTGGTTATGAGAGACACATTTGATTACACTAGAAACCTGATCTTTAGAATGGCTTTATGCTCTTTATGCAACGCTGAAAGTCTTCAGAAAGTTTGTGTCAAATTTTCTTGCCTTTGTAGTTTATTCTGCATGATCAGAATAAGTATGACGTAAGTTACTTTATATGACAAGGGCACGTATTTTTTTTTCCCCAGTGCTGAATATAATATTCAAATCCAAAGGACCCTCATACTATGTGTGCTGTTGGCTACAATGTGTTATGTCTAACTTTTGAAATGAACAGTGGCAATTCTATTTAATAGTCACCTATTGTTTTGAGCACTCTGTTAGCATCTTGGGAGAAAGAAACAGCTGGGCACATGCCTCCCTAATGTGTAATAGCCTACTGGGGGAAACAGGCCAGACACATTTAGAAACAGAATTCTACAAAGATGTTGCAAGAACAGGGTCAAGTGAAGGGTGTCTGAGGTTCACAGGTGCTGAGGCAGTTGAAACCTTTCTTCTTTCTTCTTTTGAATACAACACTTAGATCACATTGTTGCAGCTAATAAAGGTATATCATAAAATGTGAGTACCAGTAGCTCTGTGTAATACATTTTGGAAATTTTCGTTTTATTATATCTTTCTTCAGAAAATTATGAGCATTTCAATCTGTTAGTACTCTGAAGTTGCGTATCAATTGGACTCAACTTTCTCAGTCTCTGATTTTCAGACCTATTTACTTTTTCCTTCTTAAGTATTGTGAGAAACCTAGGTTTTCAAGGTAGCTGATGTTTCCATTGTGGTGAGTTATGCTTAAAAATTGGAAAAATAAATTATGATGTATTCTTTGATTAATTATTATTTACAGTTTTCGGGAGAGTCCAGCATATATTTTATTTCATTATTATTATTTTTATTTGGTTGTATGTTATTTGGAGGGACCGTTCCAGTGCTTTTTGTGGTCTATCCATGAAAGTCTCTGAAAATTGAACATTTATACATTTTTGTGGAGAACCCCGTGACAATATTTATTTCTATTTTCCTTTTGCCTTTCACCTTAGTTGCCTGTCTTTTGAAGCCTGCCATGCTGGCAATGGTATCACATAGTTCTGGTGTTTTTTGTAACTACCAGTGTGGACTCCAATTGGGTGCCCATTTGAGCACCCCTTGGTGCTGGCCTGAGCTCACCTGCTTGTTGGCCTGAGCACTGCTGGTATTGTAGGGAAAGTCATTGATTGCTTCCTTTGAGCCAGTAGATGCTGCAAACATGAAAATATGTAATTTTCTAGACAGTAAGCAAGGGTGTGTTTAGGATTATCCTTCTTGGCTGTTTAATAGCCATTATCTAATTTAAGGAGAAATCATAGCATTTATGCAATCACTGTCAAAAAACTTGATGACTTAAACATACTTAATATGTTTCTAGGACCAAAGTAACAGTTGCCAGAAATGTTGAAGAGGTTAAATGTCTTCTCTGAGCAACTTTAGTTTGTGGGCAATGCATTGTGTGTGTTAAAATGCATAATCTTTGGTAATTTCTCAGGAAACATTTTCTTATTGATTGTTTCTCACTTATTTGTGGTTTGTCTTTCTCCATCTCTCCTTCTATTCCCCACCCTTAACCCAAGGAAAATCTTAGGGAAATTAACCCAATGAAGGAAAAAGCTTTCTTCTTGTTACTACAAACACTGCGTAAACAAAATGATCAGAAGAATCTCTTTTAAATCTTTTAAAGTGTGTTTCTTGGAGTTTGAAGCTGTGTAAAGATATGCTTATATACTTTTCTACCTCAGTAGTCTATAATCTCCTCAATGAAGCATCTGTATCTTATTCATTTTTTATGTCATCAGTCCCTAGCATGGACTGACACAGAGTAGGTACTCAATAAGAAGTTGTCTAAGTGAGCTGAACTGGAGACATACAGCTGCAGTTATAAAGATGAAAAATGATAGAGAAAAAATATTTGCTACTCAGAATTTCCAAAGAATTGTCTGAAAAATGTGAAAAGATTTTGAGCCAAAATATGACAAAGAAAACTCACATTCGGAATGTTTTTCTTTGTAATTTGTCTTGGCAACATTTATTCATTTGCACACATCCATGTGGTTGTTAGATTGCTTTCAAATAATATCTTTGTATGCCAGGGTGACTGCATATACTTTTACCACAAAACACCTTCACAAAACAGTTTTTCTTTTTATAATTGCCTTTCCTCTTTTCCTTTACTTACTCCCACAGATTTTAGGCTTTGGGCAGTGATTCAGAAAAGATTTATCTTTTATTTGCTTTTAACAGTATAAAGACATAGTGACTCTCCTATGATTCTGTATTCTGTAAATTTAGATCTGTCATCACCATGCTTTATTTAACATTCAGAAGTTTTTATATATTACCTGTGAAACTCCAAACAATTTGCAAAATTAAAACATCAAAATGGTATATGATAGCTCACACCATTCATGAGGTTGTTTTTACCAGGAGGTAGAAGGATACTTTGGGTCTGAAACAGAAACTACTAACAATAAATTTCTGTCCATCATAATTGAGAATATACCAGTTTTTAGCAGTGACCTTAATGTTGCTGCATCCTGAAGTTTTAAAAACGTGGGTATGTTTCACAGCTCCCCAGTGAATCTCAGCGAAAACCTGAAGAGTTGGAGCTTTGGTGGACAGATTTTTCACAAATCTCTCTTGCTAAGAAGACGGAATATTTGGCAATTCAAAGTCACGTCCGCCATAAGTTGGGAGTAAACACATTAGTAGTAGTGTCACTTGAATTTATCTTTTTGTGTGTGTGTGTGTGTGTGTGTGTGAAGAGGTTATAATGCTCATGGACTTTATCAGAGCCACATGGTGATGATTCTCAGGCCTGAAGTTGTGCAAAAATGAGTTTTGGCTCTGGCAGCTAAGGAAACTTAGACAGTAAAAACCAGGGACTTGTTTTAGAGTTACCTAAGATGAGGCTTGTGAGATTTACAACCAAATTCATGGATGTGATGATTTCAGTGCTCCCTTACTAAGGAAACCAGCCAACTGTCAGGATGTCTCACTGGCTGTATATGAAGACAACTTAGATGCCATCTAAGAAAATCTAACCTTCCAACCTTTGCTTGTGCAAGTGTGTCTGCCCTCAAAGAGTCATTCCAGCTTTCTGTCTTCCATCTGAAAGAATGATTTAGGTCTAATTTAAAAATTATCTAATTTCCCCTGAAATTTTGAGTTTCTTATCTCTATTGTTACTATTCTGGGGCTTGGAATCCTCTGGCTTTTTCACTAATGGGCTGTGCACTGAGCTTAGGTTTCTCACTTGGTTAGATTCAGGGTTAGTTTTAATGTAGTCACCATCCTGTGTTGAATCCTCAGGATCAGGAATGGATCTAGGCAGAATTATGTCTGACTGGGAGAGCAGCCAGGAAGAGGCCCAGTCCTCTAAAGCTGGGCAGAAGGTGGGGGTTGCCCTTGCTAGGAGCAGAGGGTGAATACCAGTGCTGACCTGCTGTCAGAGGGGCTCACCAGAAATGAGTGAGGAAAGCCAGATGGTCACAAAGACCAGAGCTGGAATCCACAGGACAGAGGCACAGTGGGGTTGGAGAACCATGGGACACGAAAGTGTGAGGCAGAGGTTGAGACTAGATGAATGAGATGAAGTGGGCCATATTCCACAATGGCAGTGACATTTCCTGTGTGCATGTCTTTGCGTGCGTGCCCGTGTGTGTGTGAATAGGGTATAGCTGTAGCTTTGGTAGGCCAGGTCACATGAAATAAACTGGGTTGGGGTAAGTATTAGGGAGCCAAGAAGAGTGATTACCATGAGGCTGAAGCTTCTCTGGTGCTGGGGGAAGGTGTTCAAAAATGAGGAAGTGAATAGTCATGTCCTGTGTAATGACGTTTTGGTCAGTGATAGACCACGTATATGACAGCAGTCCCATACGTTTTTATTATTGTATTTTTACTGTGCCTTTTCTACGTTTAGATACATGAGTACTTACTATTATATTATAATTGCCTACAGTGTTCAGTACAGTAATGTGCTGTACGGGTTTGTAGTTCAGGAGCAATAGGTTATGCCACATAGCATAGGTGTGTAATAGTCTATATCATCTGGGTCTGTGCGAGTACACTCTCTGATGTTCACAAAATGACAAAATTGCCAAACGATGCATTTCTTGGAATGTTTCCTGTTATTTAGCAATTTATGATTGCATAAGATCTGATGATAACTCAGAACTCTGTATTTTCCTGCATACACTGTGTTGCTGATTTGTGTCTGTTTGTATCTTCCTTTAGTGTCATTACTAGACGTCATCCTGGATTTTACCCCATAAAGTATTGGCTCATGAGTGCCACTCTTGACGTTACAAGGAGCTGGTGAAGCAGGCATCGGGAAGCCTCTGTTCTTGTTTTTGGGACTAAACCACAAGAGAGCTCTGCTTCCAGGCTGGTAGGCTTGAAAGCAGGGGCTTCTTTTGCCACCACACCAATTCAGTCTTACTGGAGTACTGAGTTTTCATGGCACACTAATTGCTCTTTATTAAGAGTCATTTCTGTGGCTGTCATTATGATTGTGTACCTTACTGTATTTTGATAGAGTAAAAGATGAAAAGGTGAGAAGGAAATCTCCCTGATATGGACCTAATGTCTGTACCACCCCACCCCCACCCAGAGTCATAAGTTGAAGCCCTAATTTCCAATATGATGGTATTTGGAAGTAAGACCTTTAGGAGATAATTAGGTTATGAGGGTGGAGTCCTCATGAATGGGATTAGTGCTCCTTGTAAGAAGAGACATGAGAGAAATGATCTCTCTTTTGGCCACAGGAGGACATGGTAGAAGGTGGCCTTTTGCAAGCCAGGAAGGAAGATCTTACCAGGAACTGAATCAGCTAGCACCTTGATCTTGGACTTCCAAGTCTTCAGAATTGTGAGAAGTAAATGTCTGTTCTTTAAGCCTGTGGTGTTCTGTTATAGCAGCATGAGCCGACAAGACACTCCCTTTTCTCTACCCCGTACTCAGGCTACTCCCTTGCAACATTTTTGTGCCTGTTCAGTTGGCCACTTAGTATCTCAGTCATTTTTCTTGACATGGCCCTCAGGTACCCAGATGTACTGGGGTTTTGTGTGGAGAACTGAGCTTTGTGCGGGCTCCACCTTTGGTATGAATTGATCCTGTACTGAGGGGTGTAGAAGTGCCCCCAGCTGTGGCCTTCTAACTTGTTTTACACAGCCCTGTATACAGTACTTCAGAAGTGTGTCATCCTTAGCCTGGGATGATGCTGGCTAATGGCCCTGTAAGGAGGGAAGAGGTTTGAAAGGGAATTATTATTGAAGCAACTTCAGGTACTTTGTGGGTTTTCCAGGATTTCCAGGTACATGTTAGCATTTCCTGATAAGAAAGTTTGTGATCTCAGTTCTGGTTTCCATAAATGCATCATCATGGGGAAGGCTGATGGGGCAGACAGACAGGACATATGACCCTTGTATATAATGCAGAAGTCAGAGATGTGGTCCCTGCATCACTTGTACCCTATCCTAAGTGCATAAAACTGTCCCATATCTTTGCTCCTGTGGTTTTTTTTGTTTTGTTTTGTTGAGTTCTGTTTTTCTTTTTTGCTCTGTGCCTGATTTGATTCAGTAAAGAACATGATCTGAGCAAAAAATGTTGGTGAAATAATAGATTTATTTACTAATGTTTCTGAATCTTTTCACATCACAGAGTGTTTAGTAAATAATAATATTTGCATGGTACACTGGATAAACAGTCTAGACATCTTTTGGCTGGAGGTGAGTGGCCTGGGGCTTGGGATCTGCCTGGCCCTGCCTGGCAGCTCCCAGAAAGTAAAGGACATCTCCACCCACTTGAAACTTATTCCAACCCTGGTTTGGAAACATGAGGATTCACAGTTGATGTAGTAGTAGCTTTATGCATTATGCAGCTTTATGCATTCTGTAGTGGGAGCTTGGGTTATGATTTTGCTTTTGCTGTGATTTCCTAATGTGCTTAGAACCTTTCGTCTGAATTATCTGATCTCTAACCTAGAGTCAGTATATTACTTATCTTCTTATTCACAACTAGGTATGCTCAGAGAATAAATAAATTATTTGGAACTATTTGAGTATCTTCAAAGTAATACCTCGTGCTATTACAACAGTAACACAAATGTTGGATCACAAATGTCATTTAGTCTGTCCTCTTGTCCTCTCCTCAGTCTTGTTGGTAGTACAGGGTAGACTAAAGCATCACAGCTGGGCTTCCCCCCGCCACCCTGAATTTATTAATTCACTCCTGACTGCTTTTTTCTTGTTTTGTTTTACTAAGAAATTTGTGTTCTGGTCCTGTCTAAGTTGCAGATGGTTATGCTTTCAAAACATCTTATTGTCATAATAGCACCCATTTCAAGTAATACTCTGCTCTCAGTTTCACCATTTCAAGCACTATTCATTCGATTCCTGAGGAGAACACTATGCTCTTCCACTGATACTCTGGGCCTGATGCTCCAGGGAGGCTCTATCCACCTCGTTCCTTTCCCAGGTTTGTAAGGAGGGTGGCAGCATCAAATGAACCCTGTGCCAGGCACTTTCATGTCCAGTAAGGAGAGCATGGGTTTTAGAGTAAGACAGATCTAAGTGTGAATTTCCATCTCTTCCCTCTTAGACTCTGTAACCTTGGCACATTAACTTTATAGCTATGGAACTGTGTTTTGTCCTATGTAAAGTGGAGCTAGTGGTAGCTACTGGGCTTGTGGATTGCTGTGAAGATCACAAGTCAGCTGTCCCAAATGGGCTAGTGAACAGCGGGTGCTCAACAGATGATATGTATAATTATCATTATTGATAATTCTGTAATGCATTGTAGAGCGTTTTACCAAACAAAATAAATTATCATTGCTTGTCTACCAACTTTGTTATTTCTATTTTTTTTTTTTTTTTTGAGATGGAGTCTCACTCTGTCGCCCAGGCCGGAGTGCAGTGGCGAGATCTCCGCTCATTGCAACCTCCACCCCATCCCCCAGTTTCAAGTGATTCTCCTGCCTCAGCCTCCCGAGTAGCTGGGATTACAGGTGTGCACCACCACGCCCAGCTAACTTTTGTATTTTTAATAGAGACAGGGTTTCACCATGTTGGCCAGGCTGGTCTCGAACTCATGGCCTCAAGTGATCCACCTGCCTTGGCCTCCCAATGTGCTGGGATTACAGGCGTGAGCCACCACGCCCAGCCATCATTTCTATTTTAAGAAACTATTCATTTCAGAAAATGAGTTCTTACCAAAGATGTGTTCACTGAAATACATTTTTTTCTTGCTTTCATTCCTTTGTCACTTCTATTTTTAATGTTTCTTTTATTCTGATTTTTAAAAATTGGCATGTGGGGTCATTTTTAAGCTTTGTTCTTGTCAGAAACATTATACAAACAGGTCTGTGTTTCCCAGGGTGACCACCTTTCAAAAATACCCAGCTGGCCCATTTCCATGCTTCAGCCATGTGCCCAGTTGGTCCTCTGAGTATTATCAACAAGTTGAGAAATTTGACCTCTGATATATCAAGAGGCACATGCTTGATGATTTCCTTTCTTGATTCCCTGTACTTTACATAACATTCAAAAGAGGGAAGCTTCTCTTATCCTTTATTCTTGGCTTCCACCTTGGGACTAATGATCTTAGAAAAGACTTTGGAAGACTTATCTGGTTATTCTTCCTGCTCCATGCTCAGGAAACAGCATGGCATGGAGCATTGGAGCCAGACAGAGCTGGGTTTGAAGTCTCTCTCCGCCAGTTGCTGGTAATGTGACCTTCATGAACTGGAGCCAGGTGCTAGCAATTTGACCTTTATGAACTTGTGCCTGTCTGGGAGAAATTAAGGACTTGCTGCATAACAGTACTAGCTACGTGCTTTGTCTACCCGCTCTGTGCTCAGTACCTACCATGTAGGGTGCTTTTCTGTCTGTTATCCCATAGCTTCCCCACAACTGAACAATGTGGGTATTACCAAGCCCATTTTTAAGATGAGAACATTGAGACTTAGAGAACTGGTAACTTGAATTAACATTCACTTCATAAAACTTCTTTACTAATTTTGTTTTAAAGAAACTGTGAGTGGGATAAGATTGGAAGAATAAGAAATGAGTAAGAAATACCACTTTAGATTTGCTTTGACATTAAAGTTTTTTTAAAAGTGATTTAATTCTTACTGAGACTGAATAATATGTTTTTGCTAATGAACAGGCTGTCAGCTTTAATAACACAACACTGCAAATCAGCAGTATAATGGAGAAATAAATGATTTGGCTACTAACAAAATGGCATTTATAGGCTGGGCGTGGTGGCTTACGCCTGTAATCCCAGCATTTTGGGAGGCCAAGGCGGGTGGATTGCTTAAGGTCAGAAGTTGGAGACCAGCCTGGCCAAAATGGTGAAACCTTGTCTCTACTAAAAATAAAAAAAATTAGCTGGGTATCGTGGTGCATGCCTGTAATCTCAGCTACTTGGGAGGCTGAGACAGGAGAATCCCTTGAACCTGGGAGGTGGAGGTTGCCATGAGCTGAGTTCATGCCACTGCACTCCAGCCTGAGTGACAGAGTGAGACTCCATCTCAAAACAAAAACAAAAGCAAACCCACAACAAAAGGCATTTATGTAGCTTAGTGAGTAGTTTTTATCTGTAGATCCTTATTATATGGTTGCCTTTCAAAGACCATTGTAAACAAAAATGATTCTATGACTATAATAGAAATTGTAAGCTCTCAGCTGGTCATTACTTCTATTTGGTATAAGAGTGCCATCACATGTACTTAACTGGCTTTTCCTGATTGACTGTTGGTTTTTATAGAACTGGAAGCAGAGGCAGGAAGACTTAGAAAGCAGGCTCTGAGGTCTTCAACAAGGCTGGAATGTGGTAGTGACAGTGCGACTTGCATTGCTTATGGCTTTTCTTCCTTTTTGGCTTTGGCTGAAGCTAGTGAGCTGTGGAGACTCTGAAAGTTAAAACAAATGGAGAGTGTAGGGAAAGTGATCTTCACTTTTTCTAAGACTCTTCTTGGCAATGGGACTTTTCTTCTGATATTTAAAAGAAGAAATAATTCTTTTTTACTAGTGGCTTGCGAAAGTGATCCAAGTTGGTAATAGTTCATAAGCAAGTCCCAAATCTCCAGAAAGGAGAGGTCATGATACTGAACAGCTCTTTAAGAAGCGAGTGATGTTTTACTTTGGTCTTTAGCTGTCTGTGTTTATCCAAATAACTGAGTTTTGAGGTAATGAAAAAAGCAAATGTAAAAAGTTACCTTAGACCACATGTATATGTAATTTCTTCTTAGAATTGGTTTGTCTCAACTGATTATGGTTAATTTTATTTGTGATTATCTATCTATTAGAGGTAACACTGGTATTTATGCTGAAATTTTAGTCATTTGATGACCTTTCTAAACAAATGCATGTGCTGCTTGTAACTTAATTTTGGAATGCCATCACTTTATATTTATTGTTTAGTTGTTTGAAACTCAAAATGTATTTTACTGTAGAAAGCAATATTAGAATGATGCTTAGTATTCCAGATCCATTCAAATCCATACAAGTCTATTTCACCCATAATATACCTAAAACAGTACTATTAGCACTGTAATATTAGTAATCTTGATATTGTGAGCTAATAATCTATATGGATTGCATCACTTAGTAGCTGTATGACCTTGCCAACTTGCTTACATCTTTAAATCTCAGTTTTATCCTCTGTAAAATGGGGATAATAATAGCAGCGATTTCATTGACTAGTAGTCAAGTTTAAATAATTCATATAAAGTATGTATTATATTAAATTTTATTATTATTCCTACAATTTGGCCACATTTTCAGTAAATTGAATTTTGTGAGTTGGCCTTGGAACCTAACCAACAAAGGCAATATACTTCCTTGAGAAAAATAGGTATCCTGTGTTTGCAAGAAGGGAATATGCTGTCACCAGGAACATCCTTCTTTTTCTTTTCCCTTGTATCCCATCAATGTCTAGTAATACAAGGGACTGTATTAGTTTTTGGGGAGTTTTTATTCTTCTAGGATCACAGGGAAGCTCACTCTTCTGCAGAGACATCACAAGAGTCTCAAAGTATTCAAGTGAAAGGAAGAGTAGCACGTCTCACTTTAAGTCAAAAGCTAGAAATGATTAAGCTCAGTGAAGAAGGCATCTCAAAAGCCGAGATAGGTCAAGAGTTAGGCCTCTTGCTCCAATCGTTAGCTAAGTTGTGAATGCAAAGGAAAAGTGCTTGAAGAAAATTAGAAGTACTACTCCAGTGAATACACCAATGATAAGAAAGTGAAAACAGCCCTCAAGATTTATGATAAATCTACTCTCCCTGTGCTCTGAGGATGGAACAACACAACCTAGATGACAGCATATCTGTTTATAGCATGATTTACTGAGTATTTTAAGCTCACCGTTGAGACCTACTTTCAAAATTTTGCTACTTATTGACAGTGTTACCCAAAAGCTCTGACAAAGAGGTACAAGGAGATGAATGTGGTTTTCATATGTGCTAAAATAGCTTCCACTCTGCAGCGCATGGATCAAGGAGTAATTTTGACTTTCAAGTCTTATTATTAAAACTACATTTTGTAAGGCTATAGCTGTCATAAATAGGGATTTCTCTGATGGATCTGGGCAAAGTAAATTGAAAACCTTCTGGAAAGGATTCACCATTCTAGATGCCATTAAAAACATTTATGATTCATGGGAGGATGCCAAAATATAAACAGAAACAGAAGCTTAAGTTTAAGAGGAAGTTGATTCTAATCCTCAAGAATGATTTTCAGGGGTTCAAGGCTTCAGTGGAGAAAGTAACTGCAGAGGTGATGGACATAGCAAGAGTACTAGAACTAGAAGTGGAGCCTGGAGATGTGACTGAATCATTACAACCTCATGACAAATTTGAATGGATGGGGAGACACTTCTCATGGATGAGCAAAGAAAGTGCTTTCTTGAGATAGAATCTTCTCCTGGTGAAGATGCTGTGAACATTGTTGACATGACAACAAAGGATTAGGATTTAGAATATTACATAAACTTAAAGTAGCAGCAGAGTTTGAGAGGATTGACTCCAATTTTGGAGAAAGTTCTACTGTGGTAAAATTCTGTTCAACAGCAATGCATGCAACAGAGCAACATTTTGTGAAAGGAAGAATCAGTTGATGAGGCTAAGTTCATTGCTGTCCAGCAGAATTGAGGCAAGACCTTCCACCAGCAACAAGATGACAACTTGGTGAAAGCTCAAGTGATTGTTGGCATTTTTTAGCAATACAGAATTTTAAAATTAAGATATGTTCATTTTTTAGACATAATGCTGTTGCACACAATGGACAGCAGTGTAGTATAAACATCATTTTTATATGCATTGGGAAGGAAAAATTTCATGTGACTCGCTGTATTGTGATATTTGTTTTATTGTGGTGCTCTGGAACCAAAGCTGCAACATCTCTGACGTATGCCTGTAAAGACATTAAAAATACATATAACCTCACCACCATTATCATACCTAATAAAATTAATAATAATTCCTTAGTACCGTCTAATACCCAATTAACATCCAAGCTTCCTTGATTGTCTCAAAATAGTTTTTTAAACGGTTGATTTGTTTGAATCAGTATCTCAATCCACATGTCACATTTGATGGTTATATCTTACGTGTGTCCTTTTTTCTATCAGAGTTAAGGAAAGTGTTTTTATTTTTTCATTTTTTAAACTTTTAGGTTTGGGGGTACATGTGCAGGTTTGTTACATAGGTAAATGTGTGTCATGGGAGTTTGTTGCACTTATTATTTCGTCACCCAGGTATTAAGCTCAGTACTCAATAGTTATCTTTTCTGTTCCTCTCCCTCCTGTCACCATCCCCCTTAAAGGGGACCCAAGTGTCTCCTTCTTTGTGTTTATAAGTTCTTATCATTAACACCCACTCGTGAGTACATGCAGGATTTGGTTTTCCGTTTCTGTGTTAGTTTGCCGAGGATAATAGCCTCCAGTTGCATCCATGTTCCCACAAAAGACATGATCTTATTCTTATTAATGGCTGCATAACATTCTATGGTGTATATGTGCCACAATTTATTTATCCAGTCTGTCATTAATGGGCGTTTAGTTTGATTCCATGTCTTTGCTATTGTGAATAGGGCTGCAGTGCACATTCATGTGCATGTGTCTTTATGGTAGAAAGACTTATATTCTTCTGGGTATATGCCCAGTAATGGGATTGGTGGGTTGAATGGTAGATAGTTCTGCTTTTAACTCTTTGAGGATCACTGTGCTGCTTTCCACTATGAATGAGAGTGTTTTTAAATTGGGATGTAACATCCTTTCACAATGTGGACCACTCCTCTGTACAAACAAGCGGCTAGAACCAAACAAGGGATGTCATTCTTATGCAAAAGATGACAAGCTCAGGGGATTTCCCTCTCAAGTGCAGGAGGTATAACCATGGAATCAGAAAATTCATAGTTTAAAACAACGTTAAATGTAGTTCTTTATTATTTAAAGTATCAATTTGAATCATGGGTGTTAAAAAAACCCACCAACAGATCAGCTCTATGCTATTCTCATGATATCCACATATTAATCATCTGCTTTGGCATCTTCTCACACTACATGTTGCCATCCCTGGGGCATAGGTAGGCGAGGATTCAAGTGGCAACAACTTGAGTCATGAACTTTGGAGCAAGTTTGGCAGAAGCTGATAAAGATTATATTAACAAGTTAATGCAGATTGGCCTTTGTCATGAGCACTGAAACATTGCTCAGCACCTTCACAAGGCAGAAGTCAATGTCAAGGCTTTGAACACTCGGAATGAAGTCTCCCGAGGTGTGTCAATGCACTTTTGGATCTAGAGAGGATTGGGTCAAGTTTTGACATGGTGCTGTAGGACTCTGACCCAGCAGATCCTGCCTGTAACCTCTGTGCTATACTAGCTGTGGCCCCAGAAACACCTTCTAAGTAGGTTTCAGGAACCACTTTAATGGAAATGTTTAAATAATGACAAAGACTTGAATAAAGACTAAGCTTGAGGAAGTATCACTCTAATGCTTAGACCCTCCAGTGGCTTTCTAGTTGTTCAGAGTAAACACCAAAGCCCTCCCAGACCCAAAGCAGCCTGCCTCGCCTTTACTTTCACCTCTCTGATTTTAACTCCAGCTCTCTTGGCTCACTCTGTACCAGCCACTGGCCTCTTTCATATTCCAGTAATCTTCTAGGCTATTTCCTGCCTCAGGGCCTTTGCATTTGCTGTTCTCTCACATAACCACAAGTCTCACTTCCTTACCCTTTTCAATCTTTGCTCAACTATCATTCATTGAGGCCTTTCTTAAGTACCTATTTAAAACTACACCACTTCCCAGTTTCACCAGCATTCCCTAAATCTCTTCCTTGCTTACATTTTTCCATTGCAGTATCAACTTTTAACGCATTATGCAATTGATTTTTAAATTTTGTGTATTGTCTATTTCCCACCATGAATTTATCCTTAGTGCCTAAAATAATGCCTAGTCATAGCAGACACTTAATACATTGAATAAATGAATGAGTAAATGAATTAAACTTTGGAAAATTAGATCACAAGTATACACTGAGAGGTTTCTTGGGAAAAATGAAGGATAAACTTTGAACAGCATTGTGGAAAGAGACATTTTAATGAGGGAACACAGACTAGAGAAGTGTCTCCAATGTTCTTGTAATAGTGAACTGTGCTCATAAAGTTTATGAGATAAAAGTTGTTTTTCTGCTTAGTAGCACAGCCCACATGGTGTGTGATGCGCTCTTCTGGCTTTCCATACGGTAGTTCCTTGCCATGTGTGAATCTAACAATTGTGATTTCAACTATTTGCTGGCAGCCCTACAGGGTCCTACCATGTAGTGGGTTTGTGCTTTGGTGGACAACCATGTGGCAGTGGTGAGCCCAGGCTGAGCCTGGCAGATGGATGCTGCTTGATACTTGTGAATTGGGAAATTTGCAAAATGGGCCTGGGGAGGGGGGATGTTCATGAATGTCGAGCAATCAGTGAGTCTGCTCTTTCACTGAAGGTCTGTTTAACATTTGTGACCCCAGGTTCCTAGAGTTTTTATTTTTGTTTTTGTTTTGCACTGACATTCTTTTATTTGAAATGCAGAGATCCATGTTCAACCAGGGTTGAGTGGAATGGGATTTAAAGAACTTATCAAGTACATAACTGAATTCAAAGTATTTTCAACTTTACATCTGATTCCCAAGAATGAAGCAGAAAATGAAGATGCTTGCCTGTGGGCCTCCTAGATCGAGTATCTGACACAAGAAAAGCCTGCCTAAAGCCAAGTAGGCAGCCCTTTCCCTTTCCTTTGTAGGACGAACTCACATCCATGGTCCCTTAGATCCAACGCTTTTAGGAGCTCAGGTCCTCACAGCCTTGTTCTGAGACTCAGGAATGCAGAGTTTCGAAGCCCGGATTTCATTCCCACAGAAGCCCATCTTCACTGCCCGCTTCTGTTCCCTTCCAAACTCAGGTTTTCTCAGTCTGCTTCTGCGCCTCAGGAACCTGAGTCTTGGCAGCCCGTGTTAGGAGCCTGGGTCTTCACTGTCCCGCTTCTCCCACGTAGGAGCCCAGGTCTGCACTGCTCCCATTTTACCTCTCCGGAGCCCGTGCCTGTCTTCACGCCCCGTTCCTTTCCAACCTTCTCCTCTTGGGAGTGCGGCTCCTCACACCTCTGTTCCTCCCAGACCGCCTTCCCTCAGAAGCTGGAGAACTCACATCCGTCCCGTTCCCTAAGTTCCGTCTGGAGCCTGGGTCCCCAGAGCCGCGTCTTCTCTGAGCCTGATCCTCTCAGTCCCTTTCCCAGAGCCTGAATCCTCACAGCCCCATCTCATCCACAGCCTGGTCCTTCCAACGCTTGACCCACCCAGGGTCTCGGCCCTGCCTTCCTCCTCCTGCTCTTGTTCATCAACTGCCAGGGCTCCTTAAAGAGTTTTAACAGATCAATCAAACTGGCTAAAAAGAGGCAGCTTGACATTGAGTGGGTAAGAGAGCAGATTTTGGAGCCAGTTCTTCTGGGTTTGAATCCTGACATCCACAGTTAGAGCCGTCTGATTTTTTCGGGCATGTGACTCAATCTCTCTGTGTTTGAGAGATGATGCTGATAAAAACAGTACAAATCTCATTGGATTGTTGTGAGTATTAAATGAGTTAATAATATTTGTAAAGCAATTACAATAGTAACTAGGATATAGTAACCACTGCCTAAGTGTTTGCTAAATAAAAATAAAGACATTAATTTGCAGGGCGGCACGGGGTGGGGGTGGATTGTTACGGAATGCTCCAGTCTTTGGCCAGTAGGCACACTAAAGTGGGGGAAAGAGGGTGGTGGTGTAATTTGAAATTATAAGGAGGCATATATGTAAGTTCAGCACCTTAAAAAAAATATTCTTGAAGATAACCCTTGGTGGGCATTGACTAATTACAAAAGAGTAGAGTGTAAAATTGTGGACTGCTAAATTGGTCTACATGCCTGATCTTCTCATCACAGGTACTGTGTGATTTTGGGCAGATTATTTAACCTCAAAATTAGAACTCTAAAGTGGGTGTGTGAAAAGTCCTACCTATGGTATTGTCATGAAGATTGAATTAAATAATCATCGAAAAGTATTTAGCATAGTACCTGGCAGGTAGTAAGTGTTTAAAATGTGACTTAAAAAATTAATAGATAATGGGCCAGATTCGGTGGCTTATGCCTGTAATCCCAGCACTTTGGGAGGCTGAGGTGGGCGGATCACCTGAGGTCAGGAGTTTGAGACCAGCCTGGCCAACATGGCAAAACCCCGTCTCTACTGAAAACATAAAAGTTAGCGGGGTGTGGTGGCACGTGCCTGTAATCCCAGCTACTTGGGAGGCTGAGGCAGGAGAATCGCTTGAACCTGGGAGCTGGAGGTTGCAGTGAGCTTAGATAGCACCACTGTGCTCCAGCCTGGGTGACAGAGCAAGACTGCATCTCAAAAAAAAAACAAGTAAAAAATAAATAAATAAATAAAAGATAATGAAAGTCCCTAATCTCAGTTCCTACATTGTTATAGATATTGACATCCTTTAGCTAGAATCTTCAGTTCTACCCTGTTACTGAGTCAGATAAAATAAGATGGCATCTAGAAGGAAATAATGCATTTATGCTGCTTAGCACACTGACTGACATGTGGCAGGAACTTAACAAAATTTCAGGAAGCTCATCCCTGCCAGCTGTGGGTGGTTCAGGATGGGAGATGTGAACACTGTGGTTGCCATGTTAGGTAGAGGTAGGAAGGTTTGCCTAAACCCATTTCAGAAGGCATCTTCCCCAGTGTCAGTTCTGTGTGTCAGAGGTGGGTAGGTCAGGAGGCAGTACTTGATCAGGTGCCATGGAACTGACTCCTAGCCCCATGTCCTGGAACAAACTCCTGCTCTTGAGTCCCCATCTGTCTGCCAATCTGCATCTGATCTGAGATCCCTGTAAAATCCACAGTAAATGTGCAAAAATCACAGAGTACAAAGAATATGAATTAACTGAGGATTTTAGTTATCCATGCTATTGCTGTACTAATTACTACAAATAATTTATCATTGACTGTGTATAAATGTAAAATTAAGCTAAAATTTCTAGAGCTTAAGGTTTATATTGACATTTTGAATCCCAATTTTATTTGCAGGTAGCTGCCATCTAGCTTCTTAATAGATTTACCTAAACACATTACAGAGTTTTATTTGTCTAGTTGCAGGCCTGATGAGCAAAATTGAACTTTCTTATAAATTTCATGCTGCTTCTAGGTATTTATTATTATTTATAGAGATGGATCTCACTATGTTGCCCAGGCTGGAGTGCAGTGGCTCTTCACAGGCATGACTATAACGCATTGCAACCTCAAAGGTCCTGGGCTCAAGCAGTCTTCCCACCTCAGCCTTCCTAGTAGCTGGGACTTTAGGCATACCCCACTGTGCCAGGCTTTGTTCTGGGTAAAGTAGTTTATGGTGTGATTTATTTTTAAGTTCATTCATTCTTCTGTTTGTGGAACAAATTTTTATTTAGAACCTAGTATGTGGCAGGCCCAGGTACCTCTTAATTTTTTTCTTTAGCAGAGAAGGGGAAATTCTCATTCGAATTTAATTTGGCCACCACATATAACAGTATAGTTACAGTCTGTGTGAAGGGTTAAGTTCTGATGTTAGCCTATAAAGAGAAAATTCTACAGTTAAAAATATTCTTGAAAAATCCCTTAATTCAACCATAAACATAACACTCTTCAAGGAGTACAGCATAGCCATTTGCCCCCCTTTCTTTGGAACAAATCACTATTTCTTCAGTTAAATAACAGGGTAAGGAATTGGAAATTTGCTTGTTTATGGGGTTTATGTTGCTAGAACTACACATTCAGGGCCTTTAGACTTAGAGATCCACTTAATACCAGATGTGTGTGTGCCCTCACTGTGCCCATTTCTAACTGGTTGGTTAATTGATTGATTAATCGATTGATTCATAGTCAATGGCACATAGATTGACACTAGCTGTAGAAAAACTTTAGAAAGACAATATCTGCTCTCGAAGAGCTCATAACATGATGGGGACAAGAGCCATGACATGCACAAGTACAGTTGAGTAACGATAAGTTATAATGACAATGCATTGTAACATACTTTGTGAGAAGCAGGCACATTCAGAATGCCAGTGGAGAACAGAGGAAGGAGCATAGCTCTGCTCAGGGAAGGTTATCTCTGAGAATGTAGAGAGGCTTCTGGAGAGGTTGGATCTTGAGTTGAGTTTCAAAGAATGGGTTAACTAAGATGATATGTTAATTAGAAGAACTAGCATGTACACGAAGGTGTGCTGGATGGTTCAGGGTATTTGGTGTGGGGATGGTAGGACCTGAGCTTACATTTCATGTTGAGCAAGTTGGATTAAATTTTTCATATAATGAAGAACCACGGAAGGCACTTTAAAAGGAGAGGGATACCAAAGTGTTTTATAAATGGATGGATTAGAGGGGAATAAGTTCAGATCTACAGAGGCCAGTGAGTGGGCCGATGGGAATCCAGGCATCCTACACTCACGTCAAACCTGAGCATGTTGGAGCTTCCCTTGACTAACAGCTGCCTTGCAGGGTGGGTTTTCAGCTATAGATATTCGTTTTCCCATGATTGCCCTGTGGGGCATCCTCCTTTCCTCCCTTTGCTCTTACTCTGCTGCTGGTTTGGGTCTGGCTCTTGTTTGAAGAGCTGCTAGCGGGAGGGAGGAGGGGACAGAGGATGAACATGTCCGCTGCCGTCCTCTGTGCTGGAGTCTTATATGGAGGAGCCCAGCCATTTCATCTTGCCTAATTCCTGTCTTAGGACCTTTCTGATTTTCACACAAGAAGCCTTAAAGAAGGGTGATTGAAAGATAAAGAGTTTAGAAGGGAGTTTCTTCTTCCTGTCCCTAACAGTAAAAACTCTGAGAAAATGTTTGAAGGACAAAGTACTTGGTTTCTGACATAGGGAGGAGGAGACTGCTCTATTCTACACTGGAGCTCTGGTCAGAAGCAGCACGTGGTCTTTGTGGAAGCACGTCAGATGGCCCATTAAAAATATTAAGTAGTGTGTGAGTGGTAGTGTAGGCTAAGTCAGGGACTGTCCTGAGGAGTCACGAACGCAGTCCTCCTTTCAACACCGAATACCCTCCCCAGCACTTTCTCCCTTCATCTGTTACCTCCCCTGGCCTCCGAGCCTTTTCTCACCCCAGAGTCTCTGTCTCCATCCTTTTACTAATTATTTTTTTGTCTTTTGTTGCTGAGCCTGCTCCAGCCTTTCAGAAATCAATCCATAATCTGAAGACAGAGTTTAGGAGACCTGGCCTCAACATGGAGAAGGTGGAAAGGGAGAGTTTGATCCTAATCATTTGAGGGACAGTTTATCTGTGGTCTCCCCAGTTAAAAATCCCATGCATTTGCTCATGAGACAGAATCATGACCTTTGGGTCTGTAAGGAGTGTTAATACTCTATTCTCTGGGCCTTGTGAACTTTATATTTAGATTTAACTAAAACTGATTGGATTTATTTACTCTAGGAAATTATTTAATTCCCTAAACTAACTTCTGAAGTGGTATAAGCTCATTTTAAAAGACACTGAAGTGAGAGGTTTGTTAACATTCTAAGCTTACACACTTACCAAACGGTGCATCTTGGATTTTGTATTCAGTTTTGCCTGATTCTGCATCTGTGTTAGTGGACCAGCTGATTGTACCTGACCACCATGCTGAATAATGTTTCTAGGGGAAATTAAAAAAACAAAGTTACAAATGAGCTTTTTTAAATGGAAAATTTTATTGAGATAATTGTAGATTCAAATGCATATTAGAGAAATAATATGCAGAGCTTACTGGTGCAGAAAAGCTCCACTTTGCCAGTTTTTCCCAAGGTTAACATTTTACAAAACGATAGTACAATATCATAACCAGGATATTGGCACTGATACAATTCACCAAACTTATTCACATTTCCTGTTTTACTTGTATTAATTTTTCTCTCTGTCTTCACTGTCTGTTTTAAGTTCTATTCAGTTTTATCATAGATCCATGTATCCGTAGATAAGATACTGAATAGAGCTAACACCACAGGGGTCCCTCATGTTGTCCTTGTTAACTGCAAATACCTCCATCTTTAGCCCTTGGCAAACATGAATCTGTTCTTCATTTCTAAAATTTTGTCACTTCATATAAATGGAATCATATAGTATGTAACCTTTTGGGATGAGCTTTTCTCATTCAGCATAACCCCCTGGAGATTCATTCAATTTGTTGTATCAATAGTTAGTTCATTTTTCTTGCTAAGCAGTATTCCATGGTATGGATGTACCATAGTTTAACCACTCTCCTGTTGAAAGACATGTGGATTAATTCTGGAGTTTCCTACTATATTTAAAGCTGCTGTGAACATTCACTTACATGTTTTTGAGTGAACGTAAGTTTTTATTTCTCTGGGATAAGTGCCCAAGAGTACAAATGAACGTTTAATACAGTTCATAAATCCGGAATTAGATTTGGCATGATCCTGCTTTGAGTTGCATTTTCACCTTTTATCCAGTTCTCAGTCTGATTTTGTGTGGGACTCTCACCTATTTCCCTCTGGCCCTGGGCCTGTGTAAATTTCCAGGCTGATTAGGGTGCTTCTGAGCTCTGGAAGGAGATTTGCTTCACTTTGTTGCCAGCTGATCTCCAGGAGTCATCTCTGCCATCAGTCATGCTAGTCAGTTTTGCTGCACTGATGTCCCTTTCCGCCAGCATGGATGCCCAGAGCTCCAGCGGTCTGCACAGTTAAGTCAGCAACTGTGTTCTGCCTTACTTCCTGTGGGAATGAAAGGCCTTCTTAGAGCCCCTGTGAAGTTTAAAGGGAATGGTTGCAGCCTTTTCTTGCCCTTTGGATCCCTGTAGTAAACACATGTTGCCAAAAGATGGCAGTGCACTTTGCAGCCACTGAGATCGCTCGTCCCTGTTGCCTGTGGCTTAGAGAATTGTCTTTTTCTTTATGTGTATGTTGAAAATGTGCACAGCAGATTTGACCAAACAACAAAAACACCAATAAAGTGCTGTGAAGTTCAGAAGCATGAAAGAAAGCATCACGTTTGCAAATGGTTTATAATGGAAATATTCCCCCACTTCTTAGACATGATTTGAATAGGGAATAAAACCCAGAAATATGTGTATGAATGTATGATTTAAGATGTCAGTCCTGATTGTTATATTCTGTATAGCTCCCGAAAAAGACCTGTGAAATGCTGATTTTTGTCTTTCGTCTGATCCAAGATTAGCCAAGTAACAGGGACAGCCTGCTTTTGAACTCTGAGACTTTAGTCCTCAAGTAAAGGCCCTTGTATACACTTAGTTTTCATGGCAAAAATGGCTGATAATAAAACTCTTCACTTGCTAGTATTTGTCCACTCCCCTGTGTGCGTCACTTTGGCTTGTGTGTGGGCATGTGTGTAAAGAACTTTTTAAACATTGGCTATGCACGGGAAAGCTGTGTGAAGTGAGAGATTATGGGGTTCACTGGATGTCATAAACAGACCAAGCTAGTGAGGATAAAGTGGGATGAGCTGAAATACAAGATTAGCTAATAAACTTTAAGCTGTATGCACAGAGAGAACCAGTGATGTCAAACTCTGGTATGAACATGTTAAACACTGCTCTCCAGGGTCGCATCCTCTGTATACCTGCCAGTGCGCAGAGGTTGGAGGCTTCCCCTGGGCTCAGTGCTGTGGTTGCTTTCGTCCTACAGCTTACAGAGTAGCTGCAATCCTGGGGTGGCAAGGAAACAGGCGGCTCCACCGCACAGCAGCAGCCTTTTTGCTACTGCATCCTTTGGCAAAAGCTTGGGCTAGGAGGAGACATGTGCTGTATAAAGTTTTAACCCTGAATCCAGATGCTGTTACTATAGAGACAATTGAAGTGCTACAGTGGAAGGAGTAACAGGGGAGAGATGGGAGAAGGGAGGTGAGAGGGCAAGTGAGGCGAATCTAAAGGCTAGCACACTTGAAGACCTTCAACCTTTAGCAGCACTGTGACGGGGCAGGCTTGCATTCTGAAACTTGTGTGCTGGCGGCCTGCCACGTGCTGACTGGCTGAGTGGCAGCTGCTTGCA
>CAUYLG010036150.1:0-18672 GCA_963573385.1 Cacajao melanocephalus
GAGCCAAATCATGAGAAAACTCCCATTCACAATTGCTACAAAGGGAATAAAATACCTAGGAATACAACTAACAAAGAATGTAAAGGACCTCTTCAAGGAGAACTACAAACCACTGCTCAAGGAAATAAGAGAGGACACAAACAGATGGAAAAACATTCCATGTTCATGGTTAGGAATAATCAATATTGTGAAAATGGCCGTACTGCCCAAAGTAATTTGTAGATTCAATGCTATCCCCATCAAGGTACCACTGACTTTCTTCACAGAACTGGAATAAAAACCACCTTAAATTTCATATGGAACCAAAAAAGAACCTGCATAAAAAAGGCAATCCTACTAAAAAAAAAAAAATCTGGAGGCATCATGCTACCTGACTTGAAACTATACTACAAGGCTACAGCATTCAAAACATCATGATACTGGTACCAAATCAGAGATATAGACCAATGGAACAGAACAGAGGCCTCGTAGGCAAGACCACACATCTACAACCATCTGATATTTGACAAAAACAAGCAATGGGGAAAGGATTCGCTGCTTAATAAATGGTGTTGGGAAAACTGGCTAGCGATGTGCAAAAAGCAGAAACTGGACCCCTTCCTGACACCTTACACTAAAATTAACTCCAGATGGATTAAAGAATAAAACATAAGACCTAACACCATAAAACCCTAGAAGAAAACCTAGGCAATATGATTCAGGACATACAGGCATAGGCAAGGACTTCATGACTAAAACACCAAAAACATTGGCAACAAAAGCCAAAATAGACAAATGGGATCTAATTAAACTCCAAAGGTTCTGCACAGCCAAAGAAATAATCAGTAGAGTGAACCAGCAACCAAGAGAATGGGAAAAATTTTTGCAATTTACCCATCTGACAAAGGACTAATATCCAGAATCTACAAAGAACTAAAACAGATTTACAAGAAAAAAACAAACAACCCCATTCAAAAGTGGGCGAAGGATATGAACAGACACTTTTCAAAAGAAGGCATATATCAGGCCAACAAACATATGAATAAATGCTCATCATCACTGGTTATTAGAGAAATGCAAATCAAAACTACATTGAGATACCACCTCATGCTAGTTAGAATGGCAATCATTGAAAAATCAGGAGACAACAGATACTGGAGAGGATGTGGAGAAATAGGAACACTTTTGCACTGTTGGTGGGAGTGTAAATTAGTTCAACCATTGTGGAAGACAGTGTGATGATTCCTCAAGGACCTAGAAATAGAAATTCCATTTGACCCAGTAATCCTATTTCTGGGTATATATCCAAAGGATTATAAATCATTCTACTGTAAGGACACATGCACACGAATGTTCATTGCCATATTGTTTAGAATAGCAAAGACCTGGAACCAACCCAAATGCCTATTGATGATAGACTGGACAGGGAAAATGTGGCACATATACACGATGGAATATTATGCAGCCATAAAAAATGATGAGTTCGTGTCCTTTGTAGGGACATGGATGAACCTGGAAACCATCATTCTCAGCAAACTGATGCAAGAACAGAAAATCAAACACCACATGTCCTCACTCATAGATGGGTGTTGAACAATGAGAACACATGGACACAGGGAGGGGAGCATCACACACTGGGGTCTGTTGGGGGGAAATAGGGGAGGGAAGGGGGGTTGGGGAGTTGGGGAGAGATAGCATGGGGAGAAATGCCAGATATAGGTGATGGGGAGGAAGGCAGCAAATTACACTGCCATGTGTGTACCTATGCAACAATCTTGCATGTTCTTCACATGTGCCCCAAAACCTAAAATGCAATTAAAAAAAAGGTCACACTAACAATAAAAAAAAATTAAAAACTTCTGAAAGATACTGTTAAGTGAATCAAGAGACAAGTCACAGACTGGGAGAAAATATTCGTAAAACATATATCTGATAAAGGACTTTCATCCAAAAAATATAAAGAACTCTTATAACAACAATAAGAAAACAGTTAACCCAATTAAGAAATGGGCAAAGATCTGAATAGAAAACTCAAAAATCAGAAAAAATGATCCAATTAAGAAACGGGCAAAAGATCTGCATAGACACCTCAACAGAGAAGATCTACAGATGGCAAATAAGCATAGGAAAATATGCTCAACACCATTTGTCATTAGGGAATTGCAACTTAAAACAATGAGATAGCACCAAACACCTCTTAGAAGGGCTAAAATTCAAAATACTGACAACACTAAATGCTTGAGAGAATATAGAACAAAAAGAACTCTCACTTATTGTGGGTGGGAATGCAAAATGATACAGCCACTATTGAAGTCAGGTTGGCGGTTTCCTATAAAGCTAAACATGGTCTTACCACATGACCCAGAAATTGTGATCCTAGGTGTTTACTTACCCAAATGTGTTGAAAACTTATATCCACACAAAAACCTTCATATAAATGATTAAACAAACTGTGGACATCCATATAATGGAACATTATTCAGCAATAAAAAGAAATAAGCTATCAAGCCAGAAGAAGACACCAAGGAACCTTAAATGCATATTGCTAAGTGAAAGAAGCCAGTCTGAAAATGCTACATACTGTATAATTCCAAACATATGGCAGTCTGGAAAAGGAAAAACTACAGAGATAGTAAAAAGATCAGTGGTTGCCAAGGGTGGGAAGAAAGGGAGTATACAGGAACTCTGTGTTTCTGTTAAATTTTCCTGTATACAAAAACTGTTCTAAAAATAGTCTGTATTTATAAAAATAAATTTATAAAATATCCACTAGTTTAAAAGCAACACTGCACTGCATGTAGTACAACATGAATCTCCAAGCCCTGGCTCTACATCCACCACACCTTTCACATACCTCTTGTCGTTGTACCTTTCTTCATGCCATTCCCTCTGCCTGCAGTGCCCTTCTCTAGTCTCACTTTCTCTCAGTGCCTACACATCCTTTAAAACTTTACATTGCAGACACCAGTTCTTCTGTGTTCCATTAACACACTGTTGCACTTGTCAAATTATAATTTTCTGATCCATAATCATTCTTACTACATCGTTAACTCCTTGAGGGCAAGGGCTGTGAATTACCCATCTCTGTATCTCCAGTTCCTAAAGAATTTCTTTCATAGTAGCTGTTCAATAAAAATGTTTGTTGAATGAACAAATGAATCATGAAGAAAGTGGTAAACCTGGGAAGTAAACCAAGATTCTTCTGACTCCAAGCTCATTGTACCCTTCATTGAATCACAGTCATGCTAAGCTTAAAGTATTATTAACAATAATAGTTTCAAAAAACTGTCCATTTGTAAAATGGGCATAATTCTATCAGTTTATAGTTACTTTATGGCCTAAATAAGTGAAAGTCATGTGCATAGAGTAGGTATTCATAAATTTTAATTTAATTTTATTTGTTCTCTGGTTATACAGGTAGTAGGCTCCCAGCTTTCCCTCCACTTTTTTTCCCGAGACATAGTCTTGCTCTGTGGCTCAGGCTGAAGTGCAGTGGCACAATCATGGACCATTGTAGCCTCAAGTTCCTGGGCTCATGCAATCCTCCTGCCTCAGTCTCTCAAGTAGCTAGGAATACAGGCATGCAGCACCACACCCAGCTAGTTTTTAAAAATTATTTTTTGTAGCAATGGGGTCTCACTATGTTGCCCAGGTTGGTCTCAAACTCCTGGCCTCAAGCAATCCTCCCTCGCTGGCCTCTCTGGGATTACAGGTATGAATCACTGCTCCTGGCCCAGGCTTCTAGCTTTCATGCTTTTCTCCCTTTTTGTTGATACCACCACCAGAGAACCGGATATTGTCAACATTTCTTCAGTACCAGTTAGTAAAGGAATAAAGAGAAGGCAGTGGCTAGCAACTGGGGAGGTACAGGAATGGACTTCTTATTCAAGAAAAAGAAAACCATTCTTTAAGACAGTTTGTATCTTCAAACCTTGGCATCTTAAGAGTTTATTTCATCTTCTGTCTCACACGATTAGAACTGTAAACAGAGGATATGCACAAATACGTGTGGCAAGTTCAATATACATGAAGAAGATGGAAGCCATTAGCTTCAAAGAAGAGTGAGAATTTTGAATGAGAACCACATGGAATGCCCATGTTCAGAACCCAGATTACAGTTTCAACATCTGCTCTAAGCATGACAAAAAGGCAAGAAAAGGTAGGGGTTTGCAAGTTGATTCTCATTCGTCCCATCCCATCCCAATCTCAAGCATTTCTTATGTGAGATGGCTTACATTCCTCATCCAAAGATTTCCTCTCTAGCCCTTGCAGCAGAGGCCCTTCTCTGCGGCTTCAGGCTCCACAAACTTAAGTTATGATCAGCTGTGAAACTTCTCTGGCTCAGTTCTGGCTTAGTTTGGGAAAGACTAAAAAATATTACTGTGTTTAAGACAATACTAAAAGAGTTCCACCAACTGCTAACATTTCAGAAGCATAATGGTCCCTCAAAGTTTCATGAGGTATTGTTTCTTCATGTTACCAAAGATGTTTCCAAATTCATAAGCATGCGTCTTTGCTAAGTAAGTATTCTGAAACACTTAGTCTTTGGTTGCTTCAGTTGTTAGGATGGAAAAAGCCAGGCCTAAGGGCAACGATTTATGAAGATAATCAGAAATATGAATGGGAGATAATGCAGTGTTTTTCACACTACGTTCTAGAGAGCACCAGGGTGACATCAATGAATGTTATTGGAAATGGGGCTCCTTGGTCAAAAAAAGTTTGGGAAATACATGGTTAAGGAAAAATAGATTTCTTCATTGAAGACTTGTCATATCCTTTAATATACTACTTGGAGACATGACTCAACAAAAGGGGGATATGAAATGCAGCATTTCCCAAACTTATTTGATCATAGAAGCTTTTTAAAGAAATACCTATCTCTTGTTGACTTAATGTTCTGGGTTGTACTCTTTGGGAAATACCGGGGTTGTGGAAGGAGCATGAGCTTTGTTAACTTTTCAGAACTCAGTTTGAATTCTAGTTTTATAATCATCTTCAATAGCTTGTAACCTTGGGCAGGTTACTTTACCTCTCAATGAGTTTTTTCATTTATGAAAATTGGGACGATAGTATCTGCCTCAAAAGGGATGTCGGGAGGATTGAGTGAGATAATTTACAGTACTTAACATAAGGGCTGGCACATATAGGCACTCAATAAATACCAGCTATAATAATTACATTCATTTTCTATCACCATCATTATCAAGCCACATATCTACCTGACAGGGCTAACCAAACAGCTTCAAAATTGGTCTGGGACTCAAATGGTTGTGTTTCTGACTGCTTTGGGAACTGAATGTAGGGAGAAGAAAACTGGAGTAGTTGTCCAAAGATATAGCTCTATGACTTATTTGCTGTCTGACCTTGGGCGAATCACTTCACCTGTCTGTATTTCTCTCTCCTCCTGCCAAATATAGGTATGGACTAGGCAACCTCTTACTCCAAAATTTTATGAACCTCAGATCTAAAATGCTATATAAGAGATTTATAAATTTATTGTTGAAGAAATCTGTCATACAGGTTAAATCCAATTATAAAGGACAGTCCTGTATAACAAAGCTATTTTTGTGTTCCAGCAGATGGCTGGCAGAAATAGTGCTTTGCCAATCTGGTTACAATGAACTCTGCATAGTGAATAATTCTATATAACAATTGCTTTCTCTGGTCCTTGACCCCATAATTGTCACTCTCTAACACTGCTGTAATCAGCCAAAGAACTTGATTATGTGTTGTTTTCATTATCAACACAGAGAGGGGAGCTGAGTTAAGCTAATCTACTGAATTTCTAGCTGAGATGTTCATGTCCAATTCCATTATCTTACAGTTGAGGAAACAGGACAAGAGAGGTTAAGTAACTTTTCAAGAGTCACACAGCTAGTAAGTGGCAGAGCTTTGAATGGGAGTTTGGAGTAAATGATTCATCATCTGCAAACTTAGGGATTTCACTGCAAACTCCTTCACCCAGACTATATTAAAATGTTTAATAAAACCAGAAACAGCTGCTATAGAAACTCTACTGTTTATGCTTCCCAACCTAGCAAGATGTGCATTTATCACTCACCTTTATCCCTGCATTCAAGCCCTCTTCATAGGATGGCCCATCTAATTCCATGGTTCATGGTGACATAACTTAAAGCATAATAACGTTTGCTGCAGAATGTCAGATATTTTTTGAAAGTCTAAATAAATTACACCCATTGATCCCTTTAGATATATGCACAGTTCCTTCCACAAAGGACTACGATTAGTCATGTATTTTTTTTCATTATGAAACCATGTCGCCTTTGAAAAAAAAACAAAACTAGGTTAACACAGATAGAAACCTTAACACCATGAATATCAAAAGTTACTCTTCAGGCCCCTACTTTTCTTTATCTGTACACTCTTTCATGAGTACATTTTGTTCCAGGACTTCAACCCTTATGGAGAATGATACAGCTCATACCTCCAATACCACTGTGACATTGCCACTTGAATGCATTCCTGTTACCGGAAACTCCACATGCCTCATATCGAATTTATCTTCTTAGTGGTTCTCAAATCTGTCTATATATTGTAATCACCTGGGGAGTTTCACAAACTCTCAATGCTTGGACCCCAGCCCTAGGAATTCTGATGCAGTTGGTATGGTTTCAGGCCTGGGCATGAGAATTTTTCAAGGCTTCCCAGGTGAGTCTAATGTGTGACCAAGGTTGAGAACCACTACTCTAGGACAAGCCCCGAGCACCATTTCTGTAAATGGTAGTACCATTCTCCTTCACTTGGGCTCAACAGAAGCCTGAGAGTAAGAATATCCCAGAGTATTCCATCTCTAGCTCCTGGGATTAATGAGATAATAGAAGCAAAAACAACTTTGGAAAGTATGAAGTGCTAAGCAAATGCAAGGAATTATTTTAAGTAGTATGCACATGAATCAAGTGGATTGCTTTAGTAGTTGAGATGTGTTAACTCACCAAACATAGTAAAGGTTACACTGGCAATTTATCATCTAACCTTTTTGTTCAGCAGAACTTAGGAGTCAGAAGGGAATCTACTTTTGGGACATGACATAAATCATCAGAGCTACCCTGTCTTACTGTGGGCAGGTTAACCCCTTCAACAGGCTGAAGGAGCCCAAATGGCTGGCATCAATGTGCTGTTCCCAGAAGCACATGATGACAGCCATTTGGCTGGCTCCTCTTCACTGTGGAGGAGTGCTGCTGTGGCAGCTGGCCAGCCAAACCATAAACAGCGATTACATCGAGAACCACACATATGCAACATGGCTCTAGACTGGGTCCCAGAACAGTTCAAGATGGCTAGCTATTGTGCTATTGTGCATGTTGTGTCCCTTTAATCAGGAATGGAGCTTATCCTGAGTCATATTGGATTCTTCTGATGGGACAAACTAAGGATTTCTGATGTTCAGTTTGTTTGTACTCCAGTCATTTACATTAGTGCTTGCCCTAGGATGGAGGTACTGCTCAATACTTTGATTTAGAAAGAGCCAATCCAATTTTTTTTCCCCAAGAAAGGTACACTACCTGGATTCTTCTGAGATTATCTTTCAACATGGGTAAGAATTTATCTTGCCTTTAATGTTTTCAGTATTGCCATCGCCTTCTTCGTAAAGTCAGTGTCTGTCTTGGTAGCTGTGTGTTCCTTTCCAGGGAAATTGAACACATAATTGAAAGCCACTCTTGGAAAAGACACGGTCTTTGAAGTCACAGAACTGCATTCAAGCCCAGCTCCACCACTTACTAAGTGCTGTATGACATTAAGCAAATTGCTTTATCTCTTTGAGTGCATTCTCATTTATAAGATGGGGATACTATTACTTACCTTACAGAGTTGTTATGAGGTTTATATAAGATAACATGAAAAGCAAGTATAAGATATTCTCTAGGCACTCAATAAACAGAAATTCATCTTTTTGCAAAATTCTATAGCCATATAAACTTCATTTGTCCCAAACTCAAGCAAAGAGAAATCTCAATTAACCAAACCTTTTTATCCAGTATAAATAGGTGTTCACAATAATGATCCCAAGACACAGCAAGATTCTGAAATGGCCTAGAAGGAGTTAACTGCCTGTAGAAAGTTCTTTTTCAGTCAATTATTTCAATTATATTCAACTTATAAATGTTGTTTGAACACAGGATATATTAGAACTGTATATTTAATACAAACAAATAATATAACACCTGGCCACCTTGGTGACTGCTATTTATAATATCTTTTTAATCCATTCTCTTGCGTTTTCTAGCTATAGAACAATATTTGTAAATAATGTAGTTTGTATAATTCCCCAATAGTTATATCTCTTATTTAAATTTCTTGCCCCATTACATTGGTAAGAACTTCAAGAATAATGTTGAACATCAGCAGTTATAATGAGCATCTTTGTCTTATTCCTAATTCTAGCAGAAATGCCTCTAATATATTTACCATTAAGTACTATGCTGTTTATTAGGCCAAGATATTCTTTATCATATTAGAGAATATCCTTTTATTCCTAGTTTACTAAGAATCATCAGAAAAGAGTATTAAATTTTTATTAAATGCCCTCGTGGCATCTGAGGTGATCAAATCATTTATATCCTTTGAGTTGATGATGTAATATAATATTAAGATATTTTCTATTATTGAATAATCTTTGCATTCCTAGGACAAGCCCTACTTGGTCATGACACATTATACTTTAAATATATTGCATGGTTTCATTTGCTAGTAGTTACCTAAGATTTTTACGTGAGCTATCTTTAGTTTCCTTTCTGGTGCTGTTTCGGAAGGATTTGTTACCAAGGTTATACCAATTTTATAAAATGAACTGAGATAAATTATTTCTCTTTCTATGCTTTGTAACAGTTTATGGAACATGGGAACCGTTTGTTCTGTAATATCTTGATTTGGGCCTAATTCCCTTTTTCTTTTCTTTTCTTTTTCTTTTTTTGAGATGGAGTCTTGCTCTTATAGCCCAGGCTGGAGTGCAATGGTGCAATCTTGGCCTCACTGCAATCTATGCCTTCTGGGTTCAAGTGATTCTCCTGCCTCAGACTCCCGAGTAGCTGGGATTACAGGTGCCCACCACCACGCCTGGCTAATTTTTTTTTTTGTATTTTTAGTAGCGATAGGGTTTCAGCATGTTGACCAGGCTGTTTTTGAGCTCCTGACCTCAAGTGTTCTGCCCCCCTTGGCCTCCCAAAGTGCTGGGATTACAGGCATGAGCCACAGTGCCCAGCCCTAACTCCCTTTTCCTTGGCTATCATTGGGTGATTTTTTTTTTCTCCCTGGTAGAAAAAAATGTCCAGTAACCTTCATTAGAAATAATATGGTTATTGCTAGTGTGTAACACTTTCTTGAGAGACAACAACTCATACATGACCTCAGTTTATTTTTCTCAGTCTACCCAGCTACGCTAATTTTTTTAAAGTTCATAATCTCTTCTTACCTGTTTTCCATATACTTTCATTTCAGGCACCAATGTTATTGTCTCTAGAGGCATCAGAGGTGGGAAGGATGAAAGACAAAGGTACAGATGCTGGGAGGTTTGCCTTAGAAAGGCTTTGTGTTATTTTGTTTTCATGCTGCTGATAAAGAGAATACCCAAGACTGAGAAGAAAAAGAGGTTTAATGGACTTACAGTTCTACATGTCTGGGGAGGCCTCACAATCATGGTGGAAGGTGAAAGGCACGTCTTACATGGTGGCAGACGAGAAAGAATAAGAGCCAAGTGAAACATGTTCCCCTTATCAAACCATCAGATCCTGTGAGACTTATTCACTACCATGAGAACAGCAGGGGGGAACTGCCCCCATGATTCAATTATCTTCCACCAAGTCCCTCCTACAACATGTGGGAATTATGGGAGTACAATTCAAGATGAGATCTAGATGGGGACACAAAGCCAAACCATATCATTCTGCCCCTCTCTCTCCCAAATCTCATGTCCTCACATTCGAAAACCAATTATGCCTTCCCAACAGTCCCCCAAAGTCTTAAGTCATTTCAGCATTAACTCAAAAGTTCACAGTCCAAAGTTTCATTAGAGACAAGGCAAGTCCGGCAAGTCCCGTCTGCCTATGAGCCTGTAAAACCAAAAACAAGTTAGTTACTCCTAGATACAATGGGGGTACGGTACAGGCATTGGGTAAATACAGCCATTCCAAATGGGAGGGATTGGCCAAAACAAAAGGGCTACAGGTCTGAAATCCAGCCGGGCAGTCAAATCTTAAAGCTCCAAAATGATCTCTTTTGACTTCATGTCTCATACCCAGCTGATGCAAGAGGTGGGTTCCTACGGTCTTAGGCAGCTCCGTCCTTGTGGCTTTGCAGGATATTCCCTCCCAGCTGCCTTCACGGGCTGGTGTTGAGTGTCTGTGGCTTTTCCAGGTGTCTGGTGCAAGCTGTCTACCATTCTGGGGTTTGGAAGATTGTGGCCCTCTTTTCACAGCTACATTAAACAGTGCCCCAGGAGGGACTCTGTGCGGGGGCTCTGACCCCACTTTTCCCTTCTGCACTGCCCTAGCAGAGGTTCTCCATGGGGACCCTGCCCCTGCAGCAAACTTCTGCCTGGGTATACAGGCATTTCCATACATCTTCTGAAATCTAGGTGGAGGTTCCTAAACCCCAATTCTTGACTTCTGTGTACTATGCAGGCTCAACACCAAATGGAAACTGCCATGGCTTGGGGCTTGCTCCCTCTGAAGCCATGGCCCGAGCTCTATGTTGGCTCCTTTTAGCCACTGCTAGAGCGGCTGGGACAAGGGGTACCAAGTCCCTAGGCTGCACACAGTACAGGGACCCTAAGCCTGGCCCATGAAACCACTTTTTCCTTTTAGAGCTCAAGGCCTGTGATGGGAGGGGCTGCTGTGAAGACCTCTGACTTGTCCTGAAGACGTTTTCTCCATTGTCTTGGGGATTAACATTCAGCCTCTTGTTACTTATGCATATATCTGCAGCTAGCTTGAATTTCTCCTCAGAAAATAGGAGTTTCTTTTCTATCCCATTGTCAGGCTGCAAATTTGCCAAATTTTTATGCTCTGTTTCCCTTTTAAAACTGAATGCCTTTAACAACATGCAAGTCACCTCTTCAGTGCTTTGCTGCCTAGACATTTCTTCTGCCAGACACCCTAAATCATCTCTCACAAGTTCAAAGCTCCACAGATCTCTAGGGCAGGGGCAAAATGCTGCCAGTCTCTTTGCTAAAACATAACAAGAATCACCTTTGCTCCAGTTCCCAACAAGTTCCTCTTCTCTATCTGAGACCACCTCAATCTGGACCTTACTGTTCATATCACTATCAGTATTTTTGTCAAAGCCATTCAACAAATCTCTAGGAGGTTCCAAACTTCCCCACATTTTCCTGTCTTCTTCTGAACCCTCCAAACTATTCCAACCTCTGCCTGTTACCTGGTTCCAAAGTGGCTTCCACTTTTTTAGGTATCTTTGCAGTAACACCCCACTCTACTGGTACCAATTTACTGTATTAGTCCATTTTCTGCTGCTGATAAAGACATAGCCGAGACTAGGAAGCAAAAGAGGTTTAATGGACTTATAGGCACACATGGCTGGAGAGGCCTCACAGTCAGGCTGGAAGGTAAAAGGCACATCTCACGTGACAGCAAACAAGAGAAAGAATGAGAGCCAAGTGAAACATATTTCCCCTTATAAAACCATCAGATCTCCTGAGACTTATTCACTATCACAAGAACAGTATGGGGGAAACTGCCCCCATGATTCAATTATCTCCCACTGGGTCCCTCCCACAACATGTGGGAATTATGGGAGTACAATTCAAGGTGAGATTTGGGTGGGGATACAGAGGCAAACTAATATCAGGCTTTATGGTGGGGATGAAGTTTAAAGAGTTATTTGGAGGAGGACTTGTTGCTGGCCAAGGTGACCAGTGTGGGAGTTGGGAAAGGAAATATAATTTCAGTATTTACCACCATCAATTAATATTTATAGAATTATTGGCATACCTTCATTTTTAATGCATAGCTGTAACTGAAATGGACCTCTTATGGGGATATAGTGATTAAATTTACAAATTGCAGGTACCAATGGTAACTAGCTTATTATATTTCCTTGTTTATGGATCTTCTTTATGGAAAGGTCTTTGCCTTCCATGTTTAAGAAATTAGCTCTCTGGACCTTGTTTAGTGATCGCCTTCTGCATAGACAGAAACAGAAGTGAGGAACATACTAGAACACATGGGCTGTGCCTGAAAGCCCTGATGATAGGATGTCAGACAGTACAGGATGCCATTCATCTTGATTATTTCTAATAATTTGAGAAGTCAGTGTTCAGGAACTTCCCTACATGTACCTTTCTAAAAGAACAGGAATAGCCTGGAAAGCCCATCCTCTTTAGCAAGTTTGGATTGGCTTCACACTGCAACCTTCTAATTGGTCTACTCTTTTCCTCTACTCTTCCCTTCTCTAGCAATGTTCCCACTTGCCTAATTTGCTGGAGCATCTGGGTCAGTAACTTTCCTTGGGCACTTTGGTTTATTTTCCTCTAAGCTCCAGGGCTGTTATAAAAAGGCTTGTTGAAATCTAGGCTGTGATTCAGTGGGGTCTGATACAGAGCCTAGATTTAGCATCTGGAAAATCCCAAGTTTCACCCATCTGTACAAACAACTGGATGGAAGGGCCTGTGCTGTGTGAGGACTCCGTTCCTTCTGGTCTAGTGGTTGCCCCTTTTGGAAGTAAGTGAGGTTAACAACAACAACAAAAAACCCCCAAAAACAAAACAAAACAAAAACAGCCACAAACTAATTTGCCTTTTTATAGAAGTTTATTAAAAAGTTAAACACATTATTTAAGAAACCTATTCTTAAACAAAGCCCTCCCCACCCATTAGCCCAACAGTCTACTGCTGGCTCTTCCCATTCCAAGGAATGAGGTCATGCTTTATGGGAGACATCTGCTTCTGAGGATATTACTGCCCTGAGCACAGAACATGACTTCATTAGAGGGAACAGTGGACCAGAGAGATTCAACAGGAGACCTGCATATGTGACAGTAAAAAGAAAAACAGCCAATTGAGATTCTCATCAAGTCTCTAACCTTCAGAATAGATGGAAGACCTGGTGAGTTCACTGTCATATGACTTCCTTTTACTTTCAAATTATGAGCTATATATGAAAACTTCCAGAAAACTGTAACTCATGGCAACACCACCTGTATTTGTAAATAGAGAATTTGTCTTCTCTCAAGAGATTGGATGGATTACATTCTGGGAAGAGACCAGGTGTTTGAAACTTTGGGGTGGCTACCAAATGCACACCCAGGGCAGAGTAAGCTCTGTCTCAAGGAAACATTGTTTCAAATAGTGTTGCACATATATACAATGTCATTTTCAGTTCTGAAAAGCAAATTCAGAACATTAGCAGGGATTTTGGCTTTCCAGGAAGATGATTTCCACAGCAGTTTTATAGGATTTTTGACATATGTTGTTTATAACCTTAATTTTTAAAATGAGTAAGTCCAATAAATCTGTTACCTACTAACCAAGTTCTGATCTAGTTGCATCTGTTCCCATTTTATTTGATACTGTAAAGAAATTTCAATAGACAGCTAAATATTTTGGTGTTATTCATAGTCTTCTGCTCCTATTGACTAAGACTTTTCAAAGAAAACTCTTAAAATCACTACCATTTTAAATGGCAATAATTGCTGGTTTAATTTACTAGACTTTGCTTCTAAGGACTCACGATGCAGCTGCAATCACAGAAGTGGAAGGGAATGTTAAGATATCATGTGACTGGGTCCTCTTTGACTTAGGAGGGATAGGAGTTTGGAACATTAGGGAAGGCTGGCTTATAACCTCTCACTGTAAGCTGCTTTAACCTTGGATTCCACTCAGGGTCAATAAATTCTTTTTTGTATATATGGTGCTAAGTGTTTTCGACAAAGTATGTTTTCTATCTGGCTGTTTTTAAAGAATTGTCTGGAAAGATTTTTAAAAGTACAGATTTTTGGGCCTCATCTCAGATCTATTAATACAATCTGAGGGTAGAGCCAGGAAATCTGTATTTACAAAGCAAGTCCTAGGTGATTCTTATGAATTTGAGAACAATGGCCTTAGGGTTGCTGCATCAGGGTCATCTAGCAGGGTGCTATTGGTATAGACGTGAAAAGAACAGAAATGATTATAGAGAACGGCAGATGAGTAAGAACAGTGCCACCTCCCTTTGCACATTATTTTACAAGGCAAATTTGCAATTGCTATTTTATTTAATCCTCACAGTAACTCTGTGTTAATGTCCATTTTACAGAGAGGAAACCTGAAGCTCTAGGAAGAAAAGATCATTTGTCTAGGATCCCAGAGCTAAAAGTAGAGTTAGGACTCAAACTTACATTATCTGATACCAAATCTCTTGCTTTTGCCACTTATTACAACTTCTTCATAACAGTCTTGGGGAGCAATGAGCATTGAATTCAAAGGAGGAAAAAAACAATAGTTTAATAAGAAGTCAATATCCAATTGTGATAATATGGTAAAATAATGCAAGGGCTGATATCACATCAGCATTACATGTGGTTCCTTTAATATATGAAATCTATTCCTGTGCAAAAATGTTAACAGGAATAAGTGATTTAGCCCTTCCTTAACCACTCCTTGTTTACTTTTTCCTCCCCCATGCTACCTAGAGCTTAGCAGGAAAGTCTCTGACAACCAAATTATGTAACTTAAGTTGAGGAAGCATGAGATAGAGATATAAATAAACTAGAAGAGGATGAGAGAGGAAGAAGGAGCTCATCTTAGACTGATGTTTTGCACTAGTCAGGAGTGCAAACAAGTAAAGCCATCATTCAGAGAATACTTGGTCATTCAACGCACCGTCGTACTTGTAATGCATACTCTATTCCTAATGGGCAAATCATATCTTCCTCAGTTCAGGGCTGTGAGCTTCCCTTGGAAGCAGTGTAGTAGAGTGACAAAACCAAGCTCTTTTGAATCAGACAGACCTGAATTTAAGCTCTGTCCATCCTGTGTGGTCTAGGCAACTTAACCTTTCAAAGTTTTAGTATTCTTACCTATAAAATAACATCATTTCTTTCTCAAAGTTGTCATAAAGGATAAATAAAATGACTATGGCAGTAAATTGACCAGCAGTATCTGATACATCATAGGTACTTAATCAATGTTAACATGTACTTAATCAGTGTTAATCTCTACCCCTGATCCTCAAAGTTTCTTTATTAGATGAAAGTTGGTTTAAGGTTAAGGTTTTATTTTGGGTACCTGTAATAAAAAGTTTCCCATTTTAAACTCAATATTGTACCTAACCCTCATTTTGGGGGGTTATTTTTATTTCTTTTTTTTGTTTTTTAAGGCTTTTTTGGGGGGTTTATTTTTAAACTTCAGAGTCAACCTAGACATATATGGAAATGTGAAACATGATTGAAGTGGCATCATAAATGGGGAAAGAAAAGACTCTTCAATGAATGGTGTTGGGGCAATTGGCTATCCATATTAGAAAATGCAGAATAACATTCCTTTATAAGACCATACACAGAAACAAGTTACAGACACAGACTAAAGGCCTAAATTGGAGAAAAAACATTTTTAAAGTATTTGAAGAAAATATTGAAGAATATTTTTATAACTTTAGTGTAGGGAAAGATTTCATAAGATACAAAAGAAAACTTACAGTAAAAGAGCTGAATAATGTTGACTACATCAATACAAGTTATGGTGAAAATGTGAAAAAAATGAAACATCTCATGCATTTTTGGCAAGAGTATAGACTGGTACAATTTTTAAGAGCGATTTGGCAATATTTGATAAAGTTCATGCTGTATATATCCTGGGACCTAGTAATTTCACTCTGGATATAGACCCAGATAAACTCCCCCACATGTGCACAAGGAGACATGTATGAAAACATTTACTTCAGCATTGTTTGTAATAGAAAATGGAAACCTCATTGTCTACCAACAGGATAATGAATAAATAACTCGCGGCATATTCACATAACAGCAAATTCTATAGTATTTAAAATGAATAAACTATACACGTATGTTTACCAAAGTGAGTGGATCTCAAAAACATGATATTCTGTGAAAAAAGCACATTGAAGAAACATAAAGACAATAGGATGCCACTTATTACAATTGAAAATATATATAAGTCTGGCTTCTGGTTCTGGAACAAGATGCCTTCTCCCTTGTAACTACAACTAAATACCCTGGAAACAATCCAACAGACAATCACAAAGCTTTGAAAAGTGGAAAGGAAAAAGTGGACTGGCTAGGGATATCAAAACTTGAGGAACTACATGGGAGTGAGTTCCCTGGGTTCTCTCTCTATCTCTCATATATCCCAGACTGGGTGCTAGGGAGGCCTGCAACCTGGAATCACCAACAGGCACAGACAAAAATGGGAAAAAAGCCTGCTGTCTCTGGCCAAAGGACTGTAAAAGGAAAGCCCAACAAGGACTTAGCAGGGAAACTTTTACCCAGTGGCAGGGGACCCAATCTTCTTAAAGTAACTATTGATACAACAGTGGAACCTGAGTAGGCCAACCCATCCTCTGCCCCACACCAGTGGGTGGCAGGCAGGACACTTCTCTTGCACCAGCAGTGCCAGCTTGCCAGGTGCTTCCGAACTCTCTCCCTAGACCTACTGGCTCCTAACACTTTACCTAGCAACAGAAGATCATCCAGGTCAGGTGTCTGCCACCAGACCTTTACCCAATGGCAGAAGGCAACCCAAGCCTGGTACCTCCTGGCCCTCCAATGAATGGCGGAAAATGAGCCAGGCTAGGAGCTTTCCGAACCTCCACCTAGTGACAAAGACTCATACAGAATCTGAATCTGCTGTCCCTCTACCTAGCAGTAGAAGGGAGCCCAATTAGGTAATTTCTTCCTCTGCAGGCACTAGCAGAGATGGAGTGGAAAGCTCTGGGTGGCTGGAGAATAGTCAAGAGAAAACCTTCTCTGTCCTGCAGGTCTAGTATTCCTGACCTTCCAGTGGTGAAACTGGATGGCCCACGGAAGCACCTTCTATTCCCATAGGTAGCACCAGTAGGAGTCAAGCAGGAGCTCAAGTAGACCCAGAGCGTGAAGCAGACCAGAAGAGCAGCATTGCAAGGGCTTAGAAAATGAAATAGTCACTGGAATTACAGCCCACAAAAGTAGGCCAGAACTGACACACTATACTTAAAAAGTGCTAAAATAGAAGATATAAGTAGGGTCAAAAATATCCTAACATAATATTAAAAATGTCCAGAATACAATAAAAAATCACTCATCATAATAAGAACCAGGAATAATAATGTGAATGAAAAAAGAAAATCAACTGATATAATACAGGGATGAAACAGATTTTTGAGCTATTTGACAGAAGTTTTAAAACAGACAACAAAAACTGCTTCAATAATTATGAATTCCCTTGAAACTAATGAACAAATAGAAAACAAAAATAAAAATGGAAATTATATAACTAAAATTTAAAATGACCAAAATACACAAACTTGCTAAATGGGCTCAAGTATAAAGTGGAGATGACAAAATATAGAAACAATAAACTCAAAGACAGATGAATATAGTTTACTCAATCTGAAGAACAGAGAAAACGGACTGACCATTGGGACCAAGGAGCAACAGGGTAATAAGTTCTCCAGGTTTTCTTTTTGCCTCATAAATCCCAGACTTGGAAATGAAGAAGCCAGCAACCTAGAAATGCCAACAAGAGCAGACAGAAAAAAAAAAAAATCCCTAACAAAATCCTGCTCTCTTGAGCCAAAGGACCAAAAAAGGAGCAACCTAGCATGAGAAAAAACTTTCAGATAATATCCTCTTTACTCTAGCCAAACACTACAGAAAAAAACTCTGTGGCCCCACCCCATTCACACAAACAACCAACAAAGGCCAAGTGGAGAGCCTAGAATTCTACCTTCATGAGGGTGTAACAAGTACCCTGCTGATGTGGTATCAGATAAGACCAAGAAGAGAGGTGGGACTTTCATCCCCCCTGACAGACAACCAGACTCTGGCAGCTGGAATTGGTCTAGTTACTATTAGCTAGTTAGAGGTTGCTGGCATTCCTACTCCAACCTAGCAGTAATGAGAAGCTCTTTCTCCTTCAGGTGTCAGAGGAGACCAAGTGTGGGACCTACACTTCTACTTCTACCAGGCAGTAATGAGGTGGCAACCCCCCTATGCCTGCTAGAGCAGTGTCACAAAAAGCTTTAATTAAAGCAGGTTCAAATAGATTGAGAACATTAAAACAAAATAGAGAAATGTTAAGGTTTCAATAAAAAGTTACCCATCAAATCAAGAATCAAGAATATCTCAAACTGAATAAAAAAGAGACAATTAGTAGAAGCCAACACCGAGATGACAGAGATGATAGAATTATATGACAAATATTTTTAAAGTAGCCATCATAAGAATGCTTCAATGAATAACTATGAACACACACACACACACACACACACACACACACACACACACAATAGAAAGCCTAACCTCTTTCTCTCTCCCCTCCTTTTAGTCACTGTTTTCCTGAATACAGGATATTTTGTTATTATCCCACAGGTTCCCTGAGGCTCTGAGAATTTTTCCTGTTGTTCAGATTGAGCAAATTCTATTGGTCTATCTTCAAGTTTATGGATTCTGTCTTCTGTTATCTCCACTCTACTATTGAGCTCATTTGCCAACTTTTAAAATCGCAGTTACTGTAATCTTCAGTTCTAT
>CAUYLG010036154.1:0-17341 GCA_963573385.1 Cacajao melanocephalus
TCCTTCCTGTCTCCATTGTTAAACACAATTATTGGCATAATAGAGGTTTTTAATACCCATTTTTAGACTGCATTCTAGCCCGGGCAGTAGAACAAGAATCCTGTTCTCTCTCCCTCTTTTTCTTCCTCTTTCTTTCTCTCGTACATTCTTTTTTTCTTTCTTTCACTCTCACTTTCTTTCCTCTCTTTTCCTTTCTTTCAAAAAAAAAAAAAAAAAAAAACAAAAATAAAACTATTTCATGAAATTATGAGTATTTCAGAAAAATTAGAATACATCTAATTTTTCTATATGATATTATCTATCATATAGATAATAGCAGTTGTTTAAGGCACTACTTACAGCTAAAATGGTGAATGGTCAGATGACCTGCCACCCATGATATGTTACTTCCTGTTGGCTTTGGAATGGCTGGTTTTACACATTAAAGAGAGGGCTCTTAGGTAACAAATTCTCATTAGTCTTTGTTGATGGATTGTCTAGGTTTCTTTAAATAAATGACGGGTTCTGCAACATTGCCCAGCAGGTAGAAGACACTTAGCAAATCCTCTTCAGATGATATATTGTGGGATCTACACGCAATTGCCATTTCCAGTTCTGCCTTTTTCAGACTATTAACCTGGAGATATAGAATAAATGGTTCCTACAGACCACCATCAAGGTTATAGCTTCCATTCACATTTAAGATAAAGTCTAAATATATGCAGACTTTCATGTCTGGGTATCTGCAGTCCTCCCCAGGTTCATCTCCCAGCCCACTCCAGCCCTCCCTCCCAGGATACGTGTTACTTTCTCTAATAGTATTAAATGATTAACAATTTTTTAAATTCACCAATTAAAATTATAAATTTAAATTCACCAATTTAAAAAATTGTCTTATCTCCGTGACTTTGTATGTTCATGACTCTTCCTGAAATAATATGCCTATTATTTTTCCCACTGATTTCTTACTGATTCGTTAGGTCTCAGCTCAGGTGCCTCCTTATTTGAAAAGTACTTCCTGACCCTACCATTCTGAGTTATGTATCTCTCCTATGTGTCACAGCATAATTGTTATAATACTTATAACATGTAAGATTATAATATTGTAAGACTGAAACTATGGCTTGTAATACCCTTTCTGCATTTCTTTGTATCCTAAACACAAAGTACTTGCTCACGAAATATCTATTGAATGGGCAGATGGTCAGTTATGTGTATAAATGAATGGCTAAAGTCCTAAGTCCACCTGTTAGAAAGCCTGAATCAACCTGTAAAATAATCAGCTTGTGATTAACATTGAGGATGCACCTTATCTAACCTTGTATTCAGTGAGGTCATGATAATAAGTGTCACTCACAACAAAACAACCTAGTAAGATAATCCATTTGTTATAATACTTAAAGAAGACAGGAAGGCATCTCCAAAAACCATGAGGTAACGTTTCGTCTCAGAATTCTGTAATTTAAAATTTTCAGGGGACATTTATAAATCTAGTAAAATTTAAAGTAGGGTCTCAAATTCCTGGTGCTTTTTTCGTTTCTTGAAGCCCACTATTAAAAAGTAATTAACAGATCCTATGGAAAATACACACTTGTTACTAGGAGAAGCGGTAAAAGTCAATGGTGAATTAATCATGAATATACGTACATGTGGTTTCACTGTCCAAGGTTTCAGTTACTCATGGTCAACAATGCTCTGAAAATATTAAATGAAAAATTCCTGAAGTGAACAATTTATAGGCTTAAAATTGCGTGCCATTTTCAATAGTGTGATGAAATCTTGTGCCAACCTGCTCCATCCCACCTGGGATGCGAATAATCTCTTTCTCTAGTGCATCTAGGCTGTAAATGTTACCCTCCCGGTAGTCACCTAGTAGCTGTTTCCGTTATCAGATCAATTGTCATGGTATTGCCTGACTTGTGTTCAAGTAAGCCTTATTTTACTTAATAATGGTCCCACAGCACAAGAATAGGTGTTGTCATATTGTTATAATTGTTCTATTTATTATTATTTATTGTTGTTAATCTCTTACTATGCCTAGTTTATAAATTAGATTATTGTAGATATGTATGAACAGGAAAAACATACTACATATACACTTTGGTTAGCTACTAGATGTCTTGGAATGCATTCTCTGCCAATTATATATGCTGATAATCCTATTGTATCAGGAAACTGTTTGATGCATTTAAAAAAATCCTTCCTATTTGATAAATACTTTAAAGGTTTTGAAGTGCCCTTATGTATATTGGACTCCATGGTTCTGTGAAGTCGACAGACTGGATCTGAGGAAACTAAAGTTCAGTATGTTATTTATCCAAGTCAGACAGGTGGACAACAAGCATTTGTTGATTACCTTCTATGTAGTTGCTGGTGATATGAGCTCCCTGGCTTCATAGAGCTTAAACAATTCTACAGGAAAGACATACATTAAGCAAATAAATAAAAGTGTATACGTTTCCAGTAGACTGCAAAAGAGAATTTCAGGGTGCAGTAGCAGACTATGACCAGAATAAGAAGTATACTTAGGGGGAAAATTTTCAGGGAGAAAGAGATGTTGAAGGTGAGATTAGTAGGATGAGTAAGAGGTTGGTAAAAATAGCAGAATCAGGGTTGAAATTCCAATACCCAGATTTGAAATTTAGTTATCTCTAATGCAAGACATGTTAGGAAAGAAAATTTAGCAAATGGTCCACTGAAAGTTATTTCACATAATTTTATCACACAAATGTTAGAAATTGATTTCTAACTGTAGTCTAATAATCTGTAAATTAATCCCTAAGAACATTTCCCCTCTGCCGAGGAATTAACTAAGTGAAGAAACGTAGCAAAGTCAAAAGGGAAATGGATGTCTGGTCATCAATAATTTTTCTTCATTAATGTAATTCGACATTTTCTCAGTCTGGAAGGCTCAGTTTTCAGAATTCTCCCTGGCTGCTGTCAGAATTCATCACATTCTACTTAGTGTGCTAGAGAATACTGACAAATTGCATACTTCAGTTTTGTATGTAGTGTTTTCTCATGATCTGTTTTTCCTATTTTCTGGTTCTAACAGGAGCCAAAAGTGTTTTGAATATCTCATCATCCCTTCAATTGTCTTCTCTCTCTAAACAACAGAAAGGGTGGCAAGGAGAGAGAGGGAAGGAAGGAAGAAGGGAGGGAGACAAAGAGAAAAAGAGAAAGAAAGAACCTCTGTCTCATCACATGGAAACTGATTTTGTTATCAATAGGTGTGAAATCTTCAAAGTTGTTAGTGGATCGGGGGTTGGTTGAGACTGCCAGAGATGCAGCAGTAACACTTTCTTATGGCACCATAGGAAGTGTCAAGACAGACCAGACACTTCAGCAGCCAGAAAAGCAGATTTACTGCAGCCATTCTTTCCTGGGCTATTTATAGAGACCACGATTGTTGTCATCAAAAGTAGGTTTGAAATCCGGCTCTCTTTCGAATCTCTGTGACTGTCTTTGAAACTCTCCTGTGAATCTCTTTTGGAGTGGCTTTTTCCCCTCCTGCTCTTGTCATCAGGGCCTAGAGGTGATGCAGGAATCCCTTTTGCTCCTACTGTCCCTTCTAGACCATTTGTTTCCTTTCCAAGCCCTACCCCTCGTGTGTTAATCTCATGTTAACAAATTACATCCAAATACAGCCCATCTACCAATCTATCTGCTAACTAAAGTCACCTTTTTCCTTGAAGGTGCTAAATCCTTGCTTACTGTCCATCTCTTCCACAGTACTCCTATCATAACTGTGTGTGATTTCAGTATTCATATAGGTTCTTTTTCTAAACCCCTAACATTTCCGTTTCCTTAAGTGTTTTCCTCAAATAACTTATTTTCCTCTAAACAATCACTGGCATTCATTCCATTCCCACTGATGATACCGTGACTATAATCACTCCATAATCTTAAATGTAACCATCCTAATCTCTGAAAGTATCTGTTATCTTTTTTGCTCATTCCTACTATTGTTTTGATTTAGTGTTCCAATCCCCTTTGAGAATTAAAATCCATTGATTATACCAGCTTTTTACTTACCTTTATGTCCCTCCTTCTTTCCTTAAATTCCATTGTTAATCTTCATAATCTTTTCCTCAAATACACATTTACCTTTCATGTGCTTGATTGAGGCAAGGGCTCAATCCTGGTTAAATTGAAATCTCTGCCTATGTTGCACCTGTAACTGCTCAGAAGAAAATGTACGGAGAAAAACAAGCAACCAGGGTTACTGGTCTCACTTAAATTCACAATTAGTTACTTTAATTGTGCCTGTAAATGCTGCTCAGCAGTAGTACTCTATTTCCCACTCCATTCATTTCTGTGTTTTCCTAAATGAATATTTTATACCTTCTCTTTTCTCTTGAACTTCTAACTTCCACCTCCTCTTCACTTTCCTTATTCTCAGCTGATAAAGCCATCAGAATTTCCCACGTTTCTATCATTTCTGTACAATCTGTGTTTCCTCCTATTACAATAGAACTGCCTGTCCTCTGTTTTAAAGGCAACCTCTTTTTCCCTTTGGTGCTAAATCCCATCATATTTTGCCCAATTAAATATATCACTTCAACTAACTCCCTTTTTAAAAAAAATATCTGAATTGGTGGTTATTTTCTCTCTATTAGGTTTTCGTTATAGGCATAGAAAAATGCTATTGTTTCTTATATCTTAAAAAATCCTCTTACCCCAACTTCACCATTACTTCTCTTCTTTTAAAACAGCTATCCTCAAAACAGTTATCTCCACACACTGGCTTCTGTGTCCATTTTCTCTTACATTCACTGCAATCAGGCTCACACCACTACTGTTTCACCACAGGTCTTTTTCAGTTCACAAATTGATGGGTTCTAAATCAAAGGTCAGTTCAGTTTTCATCTTAACTTGACCTACAGGCAGAAGTTGACCAAGTCGCTTATTTTTTCCTCCTGGAAGCACTATCACTTGGTTTCCAGAGCATCACACTATCCTGTTTTTTCCACAACCTCAGTATCTGATTCTTTCTCCTGGCTATGTAACATTGGGGTGCCTAAGGAATAAGTCTCACTTACTCTATTAGTGATCTCAGTATGTAAGTATATAGTATTTATTTTGGGTGTAAATTATATATCTGTGTGTGTGTGTGTGTGTGTGTGTGTGTGTATGATTCTATCTATTTATCTATCTATCTATATCAATCTATAAAAGTTTATGTCTCTAGTTTTAACCTCTATCCTGAATAAAGGACTCAAACCTAACTGTCTACTGGGCATCTCTTAAGTGGATAACAAGCATCTTAAACTAGTAGTTGTGATCAAAACTCAGCTCATACTATTTCTGCTCAAAACCTGGTTCTTTTTTAATCTCCCTAATTTCAGTTAATGGTGGCTTCATCTTTTTGCATACTCAGACCAAAATCTCAAATTAATCTTTGACTTTTCTCTTTCTCTCAAACCTCCTGTTTATCTATCAGCAAATCCTTTTATCCATGTTTTTCAATGTATTCATAATCTGACCAGTCATTACACTCTGTCACTGTCCTCATCCCTGCCAAAACCATCTCCCATCTGGATAAATGTAATAACCACCTAAACTGCCTCCTTATTTTTCTTCTTGCTTCTCTTTCTTGCCTATTCTTACATAGCAATCAGAGTGATTAAACATATTTTCTAATGTGTACTACAATTTATTCTTAGACACATTTATTTAGAAGGGTGTTATTCAATTTTCATATGTTAGAGGACTTTTCTACTTTTAGAATTGATTTCTAGATTTAATTTTTATTGTGGTTAAGATACATGCTTTTTGTGACTACAGTCTTTTAAATGTATTAAGACTCAATTTTATGGGCTAGTTTATCTATTTTGACAAATGTTCCATGTACACTTAAAAGTAATAGATTTACTGCCATTGTTGGGTGTAGTGCACCATAAATTCTAATCAAATCAAGTTGAGTAATAGTATTCTTCCAGTTTTCCATATCTTTATTGAATTTTTTCAGTTAAATCTGTCAATTACTGAAAGAAAAGTGTTAAAATTGTCAAGTGTATTGTAGATTCTCTTATTTTATTTTCCTCTCTTCATTGTTTTCAAATACTTCGAAACTGTGTTATTCAGCTAAATGTATTTAGGGTTGTTATGTCTACCTGGTGAATTGACACTTTTATCATTATGAATTCTCTTTCTTATCTCTATCAATACTTTTTGTCTTTAAAGTCTGCTTTGTCTGATATTAATACAGCCATAGAATTTCTAAATTGATGTTTGCATGGTATGTAATTTTCTATCCTTTTACATTCAACATATCTATGACCTTATACTTAAAATAGACCCTAAATGATAAAATGGATCCTAAATGCTAAAACAGATCCTAGCACTGTAAACAGCATTTAGTTGTTTTTTTTTTCCCAGTGGACAATTATTGTCTTTTAAATAGAGTGGTTTAGACTATGTAGATTTATTGAAATTACTGATGTGGTGGAGTTTAAGCCCACCACCTTTTTTCTTGTTTTTTATATGTCCACATTTCTTTTGTTCTATTGCTAATCCAATTAATGTGTTATCACAACATTTAAAAAATAATCTTTCATATTGACCCTCATGTTTCCCATCTTCAGTACTCTTCATTGCTTCTGATAGGTTCATGTTTTTATCTGGGTACATTTCTCTTTGACCTGAGAACTTTGTATTTGTGTAGTGTGCATCTGCTGATATTGAATTTACTAAGCATTTATTTCCAAAATATCTTTATTTTGCCTTCATTTTTGGATAGACATTTCTTGTGGATGGGTGTGTTTCCTGGAGATGTACATATATCCTAGGCTAGTAGACTTTTCAAAATATTAAAGATGTTATCTTATTATCTTTTGGCTTCTATTATAAGAAGCCAGCTATCATTCTTATTGTTGTATCCCTGAATATAATGTTATCTGCCCCTTGCTGGTTTTAAGATTTTCCCTCCCTCTTTTTTTTTTTTTTTTGTATGCTTCTGTTTCAGTTTGATGTGTCCCATTGTGGCCTTTATGTTTATTAAGTCTCCTGAAATTTGCTGTACTTCTTACAGGTGTGAGTTGATATTTTTAATAAAATTTTAAAATGTCTTGGCCATTATATTTTCCAATCTTTTTTATTTGTCCTCTGTTTTCTCTCTGTCTATCTGGATTCTAGTTGCATGTGTGTTAAAGTGATATCTCACATGACATGAAAATTTTACCCTGCATTTTTCATTCTTTTATTTTTATTCTCTGTATGTGAGATTAGATAATTTCTACTGATCTGACTGTGAGATTACTAAAACTTTTTCTGCTTTTTCAAGTCTGCTGTTAAGCACTTCAGTAAATTATTTGTCATAGAGAGATTTTATTTTTAGTTTTAAAATTTCCCTTTGGTTCCTTTCTAGTCTTTCAGCTTTTTGCTGAAATTCTCCATCAGTTTGTACCTATCTGTATTGTTCACTAAACTTTTAAACATACTTATAGTAGCCCTTTTAAATTCTTTAATGCTAACTCTAGAATTTGGATTATGTGTAGGTCTTTTATAAGCTAATTTTTTGTTGATGGATTTCAGCTTCTCGCTTCTTACATATTTAGTAATTTTATTGTATGCTGATTGTTGCAAATTATATATGGTGGAACTTCTGGATTATGTCATTTCCAGCTCAAGAGAGAGCATTACGTTGCCCAACAGTTAAATTAGTGGCAGATCACTTTGATCTAATTTGCTCTGAGTCCTGGCATGTGGTCTTTACTCTTAGGCTGTGGTCCTAAGCCCTGAGGCATGGGCTTCCTAGGTTCTCAGTTGAATGCTCAGGTTGTTCATAAAGGTGCCTTCATCTGGATGGATGGGAGTGCCAGTGTTTCCCCAGCACCATGAGACCTTTGAAATCTCTGTTCACCTTTTACCTCCCCAGCAGCTGTTTTTGCTTATCCTCACAGAATCATGCCCTACACGTGTACAACAGAATTTGGTCAACGACTTGGCAGGAAACTTCTATGCAAATTTCTCAGACTTTCTCAATGTGGTTTTCTCTCTTCAGAGCCCTGCCCTAACAACTCCAAAATGACATTAAATCCTCAAACTCTAACATACATCTTTAGAACCCACTTACCGTTTTCTCTATCCAGTTATGTACAGATTTTTGCTTATTCAATTTTCTGAAAAATGATTTGGAAATCTCCCTCAGACAGAAAGCCAGAATTAGGGAAATTGACTCCATGAACTTCCCTTCTTTCAAGAATCACAGCCTTGTGCTTTCCATTGCATAATTTACTTTTTCCAATTTTATAATTCTTTATTATGTGAGGGTAAGTACAATACTAGCTATTTGATTGTGAACTGAATCATGATTTGTTATTTTTAATCATTTTCAACAGTTTTAAGTTTTCCCCTAGAAAAAAAGATTAAAATGGCATTTTTTTTTCAGTCCTAGGAAAATATGCTGTACAAATTCTGAGTAATTAATATAATGAGATCACATTTTAAGTGCTCATGATGGTGGTTGTGGTAGGGATGGTGATGGGATATGTATGTGTGTCTAGGGTAAATTCTAAAGTTGAAATATAAGACATAAATTATGTATGCTCATAATTGTCATTGAAAATCTCTTAGAGTGGAGATTCACATGTTGTCTCTTGGGAATTCCAACAGACAGTTACTCTGCTTCTTTGAGCATTGGATTATGAAGTTAGCTAGTGTTTATGGCCCATGTTATTTAAAAAAGTCCTTCTATCCATAAGCCTTAGATCACACAGTGCTTATAGCAGGAGAGAAACTTGGGAGATTGATGCCTATGGAGGAAATACTAGATTTATATTTCCTATCTTGTACCCTCCTTGGGGAATGCAATCTTTTAATAAAATGATGGACTTTTTTTTTCTATTTTTTTCCTATTTAATAGTGAATTTTATTCTCTCTCTCCCCCAACCCTTTTTCATCTGTGAATTTTATTCTCTCTTCTTTCTCTCTCTCTCTGCCCTTACATCCCCCTTGAGTATAGGGCTAATGTCGTTTTTCGCAAGTTAAACATGTAGAGTGGTCTCTAGTAGTGTGCATAGCCAGAGATCTGTGTAGCTGAATTGGTTATAGCATACAGCTACAAGTTTTGGACCTCAGTTTCTCTATAGGCCGACGAATTTCTTTTCCTTGGTTGCCTGGCCACAGATATCATTCTGACACTCATAATTATACTCAGGTGGTTTTGTATAAGATCAGTAGAAAACCCATGATGACCATCATAATAATTCAGAACAAGTGCCATGCTACAGGTTTTCAGGTATGGAGGATTGTCAGGACAGTCTCTTTGCTATTTTGTCCCTTGAATTATTAATTCTGGCCAGCACTGATGGCCATCTAATTCCACTTTGTCTTGAGTAATTGGAGAGGAGGATAATTTAAAAATTGGAAATAATTTGAAAATAATTTCTTCTGCCAATTCTTTAAAATTTATCAACTTTACCTTTTTTTATTAGCTAATGATGGGTATAATTTTTATATAACTTTATGAACCCATTTATGCCTGAGGTTGCAATTTTTTGAATTTTTGCAATCAAAGCTTGATGATGATCTTGAGCAGTAGGATATAAATCACTCCCAAATGCTTGCCATTCTAAGAAAGGAACGCTAGGCATAAATGGCTATGATAAAATTAAAGTACAAAAAAGCACAAATGTAGAATGTGTATAACTAGATTTGTTTTGATATATGTATACTCTTATGAAATTGACACTACAATAAGAAAGTGAATACATCCATAATCCCCCCCAAATTTCCTCATGTCCCTTTGTAATCCCCTCCTCCACTCCCAGTCCCCTGAAACTACTGATTTGCTTTCTATCACTATAAATTAGTTTACATTTTCTAGAATTATATATAAATGAAATATAAAGTATATACTATTTTTCTTTACTTCTTTCACTCAGCATAACAATTTTCATATTAATCTGTGTTATGTGTGTCAATAATTCCTTCCTCTTTTTTTACTGAGTAATTATCCATTGTATAGACCTACCACAATTTGTTTTTCTCATTTAACTGTTGATGGGCATTTGGATTTTTCTGGCTTTAGTTTATTAGACATAAAAATTTTATGAATGTTCACATACAAACATTTGAGTAGACATATGTTTTTATTTCTTTTGAGTAAATACTTGGGAATAGAATGGCTGTGTGTATGGTGAATGTATATTCAACTTTTTAGAAAACAAACAGTTTGGGCTAAACTGTTAGCCAAAATGTGATACCATTCTATATTCTCAGCAGTCGTGAATAACATCTCTCCACTTACCCTACATATTCAACAACATATGATATAGCCAGACTCTCTATTATTTTTTAAATTTAGCTATTCTAATCTATATGTATTGGTAGCTCATTATAGCTTTAGTTTTCATTTTCATGCTGCCTAAATATGTGAAACAAGTCTTCCTGTACTTATTTGCCATTCACATATATTATTTTGTAAAAGTATCTGTTCAAATCCTTGGCCATTTTTTTTTTCGAGTTGGGATCTCACTCCATTGCCCAGGCTAAAGTGCAGCTGCTCCATGGCACACTGCAGCCTAGAAATTCTTGGCTCAGGTGTTCTTCCTGCCTCAGCCTCTTAAGTGACAATTTGCTCATTTTTTATTAGGTTGTTTATCTTTGTATTGTTGACTTTTAAGGGTTTTTAATTTATATAAATATATGGGGTACAATAGCAGTTTTGTTACATTAATGTACTGTGTAGTGGTGAAGTCCGGGCTTTTAGTATAACCATCACCCCAACAGTGTACATTGTACCCAATAAGTAATTTCTCATCCCTTGCCTTCCTCCCACTTTCCTACCCTTCTGAGTCTCCAGTATCTATCACTCTACACTCTATGTTCATGTACTAATAAATATATTATTTAGCTCCCACTTATAAGTGAGACATGTGGTATTTGGTTTTCTGTTTCTGAACTGTTTCACTTAAGATAATGGTCTCTAGTTCCATTCATGTTACCACAAAAGACATGTGTCTATCTTTTTTATGGCTGAATAACATTCCATTGTGTATATTTGCCACATTATCTTTATGCATTCATCCATTAATGGACACTTAGGTTGATTCCATATCTTTGCAATTGTAAATAGTGCTGTGATAAACATATAAGTGCAGGTATATTTTTGATGAAATGATTTATTTTCCTTTGGTAGGCAAGACAAGGATGCCCACTTTTACCACAATAGTTACCCAGTAGTTAGATTGTCTGATTAAATGGTGGTTCTATTTTTACTCATTTGAGAAATCTTCATACTGTTTTCCATAGAGGTTGCACTAGTTTACATTCTACCAACAGTGTATAAGTGTTCCCTTTTTCTCCACATCCTTGCCAGTATCTGTTTTGCCTTTTTAATAATAACTATTCTGACTGGTATAAGATGATAGATTACTGTAGTTTTCATTTGCATTTCTCTGATGGTAAGTGGTATTGAGCACTTTTTCATATACTTATTGGCCATTTGTATGTCTTCTTTTGAAAAATATCTATTCATGTCCTTCGCCCATATTTTAATGGGGCTATTTGTTTATTTCTATTGCTGAGTTGTTTGAGTTCCTTGTAGCTTCTGGTTATCAGTTTTCTATTGGTTGCATAGTTTGTAGGTGTTTTCTTCCATTCTGCAGATTATCTGTTCACTTCGTCACTTATTTATTTTGCCATGCAGAAACTTTTTAGCTTAATTAATTTATATTTGTCTATTTTTGTTGTTGCTGCTGGTGCTTTTGAGATCTTTGTCATGAATTCTTTGCCTAGACCAGTATCAAGCAGTTTTCTCTAGGATTTCTTCCAGTGTTTTTATAGTTTCAGTTGTTATAGTTAAGTCTTTTATCCATCTTGAGTTGATTTTTGTGTGTGGTGAGAAATAAGAGTCTAGTTTCATTCTTCTGAATGTGGCAATCCATTTTTTCCAGCATTATGTATTAAAAAGGGTGTTTTTTCCCCAGCATATGTTTTTGTCACCTTTGTTAAAGAACAGTTGTCTATAGATATGTGGCATTATTTCTGAGTTTCCTATTGACAGAGTTTCACCATGTTGGCCAGGATGGTCTCCATCTCTTGACCTCGTGATCCACCCACCTTGGCTTCCCAAGGTTCTGGGATTACAGGTGTGAGCCACCAGGCCCGGACAATTTTGAAAGGGATTGGATTGAATCTGTAGATTGCTTTGGGCAGTATGGTTATTTTAGTGATATTAATTCTTCTGATCATTTATCACAACATATTTTTGTTTGTTTGTCTTTTCTATAGTTTCTTTCATCCGTGCTTTATAGTTTCCCTTGTAGAGAGATCTGTCACCTCCTTGGTTAAACATATCCCTAGGTATATACATATTTTATAGCTATTGTAAACAGGATTGCCTCCTTAAATTGCTTCTCAGCTTGATTGCTATTGGTGTGTAGAAATGCTACTGATTTTGCAAAAGGATTTTGTATCCCAAAACTTTACTGAATATATTTATCAAACTTAAGAGTTTTTGAAGGAATCTTAAGAGTTTTTTTGGTGTAATATCATATTGTCTGAGAAAAGAAATAATTTGAATTTCCCTTTTCCAATTTGGATGCCTTTTATTTCTTTCTTTTGCTTGACTGCTCTGCTTAGGACTTTCACTACTACATTGAATAGGAGTGGTAAAGTGGGCATCCTTGTCTTGTTCCAGTTCTCATAGGGACTGCTTACAACTTTTCCCCATTCAATATAATATTAGCTATGTGTTCACTGTATACAACATTTATTATTTTGAGGAATGTTTTTCTGCTGTTTATTCAGGGTTTTTTTTTTATCATGAAGAGATGCAGAATTTTATCGAAAGCTTTTTCTGGATCTATTGAGATGATCATATAGTGTATTAGTCTGTTTTCGTGCTGCTAATAAAGACATACCTGAGACTGGGTACTTTATAAGAGAAAGAGGTTTAGTGGACTCACAGTTTCATGTGGCTGGGGAGGCCTCACAATCATGACGAAAGGGCAAAAGGCACGTCTTACGTGGCATCAGGCAAGAGAGAATGAGAGCTAAGCAAAAGAGGAAACTCCTTATAAAATCATCAGATCTTATGAGACTTATTCATTACTCTGAGAATAGTATGGGGAAAACTGCCCCATGATTTAATTCCCTCCCACTGGGTTCCTCTCACAACATGTTGGAATCAGGAGACCTACAATTCAAGATGAAATTTGGGTAGGAACACAGCCAAACCATATCATTCTACCCCGGGCCCCTCCCAAATCTCATGTCCCTCACATTTCAAAACCATTCATGCCTTCCCAGCAGTGTCCCAAAGTCTTAACTCATTCCAGCATTAACTCAAAAGTTCACGGTCCAAAGTCTTATCTGAGATAAGGCAAGTCCCTTCTGACTATGAGCTTGTAAAAACAAAAGCAAGTTAGTTACTTCCTAGATACAATTGGGGTACAGGCATTGGTTAAATACATCCATTCCAATTGGGGGAAATTATCCAAAACAAAAGGGCTACAGGCCCCATGCGAGTCCAAAATTCAATAGGGAAGTCATTAAACCCTAAAGTTCCAAAATGACCTCCTTTGACTCAATGTGTCACACCCCGATTATGCTGATGAAGAGGTAGGTTCCCATGGTTTTGGGCTGCTCTGCTCCTGTGGCTTTGCAGGGTACAGCCTCCTTCCTGGCATTGAGTGTCTGTGGCTTTTCCAAGAGCACAGTGCAAGCTGTTGGTAGATCTACCATTCTGGGGTGTGGAGGATGGAGGCCCTCCTCTCACAGCTCCACTAGGCAGTGTCGCAGTGGAGACTCTGTGTGGAAGCTTCAACCCCACATTTCCCTTCTGCACTGCCCTAGCAGAGGTTCTCCATGAGGGCACGCTGCTGTAGCAAACTTACTCCTGGACATCCAGGCATTTCCATACATCCTTTGAAATCTAGGTGGAGGTTCCCAAACCTAATTCTTCTAAGAACTCGCAGGATCAACACCATGTGTAAGCTGCCAAGGCTTGGGATTTGCACTCTCTGAAGCCATGGCCTGAGCTGTACCTTGGACCTTTTAGCCAAAGGTAGAGTGGCTGGGATGTAGAGTACCAAGTCCCTAGGCTGCACAGAGCAAGGGGTCCTGGGCCTAACCCATGCAACCACTTTTTTCTCCCAGGTATCCAGGCCTGTGATGGGAGGGTGTCATGTGGACCTCTGACACGCCCTGGAGACATTTTCCCCACTGTCCTGGGGATTAACATTTGGCTCCTCTTACACAAATTTCTGCAGCCTGCTTAATTTCTCCTCAGAAAATTTTTCTTTTTCCTATCATATTGTCAGCCTGCAAATTTTCTGAACTTTTATGCTGCTTCTCTTTTAAAACTGAGTGCTTTTAACAGCATGCAAGTCACCTCTTGAATGCTTTGCTGCTTAGAAATTTTTTCTGCCAGATACCCTAAGTCCTCTCCTTCAAGTTCAAAGTTAACAAATCTCTAGGGCAGGGACAAAATGCTGCTAGTCTGTTTGCTAAAACATAGCAAGAGTCACCAGTACTCCAGTTCCCAACAAGTTCCCCATCTCCATCTGAGATCACATCAGCTTGGATTTCATTGTTCATATCATTATCAGCATTTTGATCAAAGCCATTCAACAAGTCTCTAGGAAGTTCCAAACTTTCCCACATTTTCCTGACTTCTTCTGAGCCCTCCAAACTCTTCCAGCCTCTGTCTGTGTACCAGTTCCAAAGTCACTTCTGTATTTTTGGGTACCTTTACAGCAGCGCTCCACTCTAAGGGTACCAATTTACTATCTTAGTCTGTATTCATGCTGCTGATAAGGACATATATGTGACTGGGGAGGCCTCACAATCATTGTAGAAAGGCAAAAGGCACGACTTACATGGAAGCAGCAAGAGAGAATGAGAGCTAAGCAAAAGGGGAAACTCCTTACAAAATCATCAGATCTTGTGAGATTTATTCATTACTATGAGAACAGTATGGGGAAAATTGCCCTATGATTTAATTATTTCCTACTGGGTTCCTCCCACAACGTGTCAGAATTATGGGAGCTACAATTCAAGATGGGATTTGAGTAGGGACACAGCCAAACCATATCATGTAATTTTTTCCTTAACTTTTTTATTTCATGAATCACATTAATTGATTTGCATATATCAAACCATGAGTTTATAGTATTTAATAATTTCCTGAGATAGTGACTATTATAAAATAGGCTTTGTGTTAGATGATTTTGCCCAACCAGAGGCTAATGTTCTGAGCTCATTTTGGGTAGGCTAGGCCAGGCTATCATGTTAGAAGAGTTGAGTGTGCTAAAGTGCATGTTTGACTTACAGTATTTTTAAGTTACTATGAGTTTATTGGGATGTAACCCAATCATAAATTGAGGAGTATCATCTTATGTGTTCCATATATTTTCTCTCACGTTCTGGATTTCATCTTCATGTTCTTAATAGTATCTTTCAAAGAAGAAACTGAGGCCAAGACAGGTGATTTGACTTGCTTAAAATTTCCCAGCTAAAAATATCAGATATGGAATTTGAACTCAACTCTTTTCTTGTTTTCCAAATCTACCTCCTAGTTCTTATGCTGTATTGCTAAAGAATCGTGAAATTATTTATTTATACTAATCAATTTTAATAAATGCCTCTTATTTTGTAGTTTCAGCACTTGAGTAGTGGATCTATAAAAATGAACAGCACCTGGTCCCTACCTACCTTAAGATCCCAAGCAAACATAAGGAAAAATAAAAAATCTAAAAAGGTATGTTGAATGCTATAACAAAGGTAAATAGCACAAGTAAGGCAAAAATTTACTATCTGGGATTGTTGAGTAAATGTTCAAATATAACCACTGTTTGGTCAGTGTTAAAAAGATACGATGGGTCTGGACAGCTGAAAAGAATAGTGTAAACATGGCAAAGCCAGAGAGGTGTGAAAGCAAGTGGTCTCTGCAGAATTGGGACTAAATATTAGATTATTTGAGAAAATGGCAAAGGACACCATTTTAAATATATATTTGTTTCTGATAATATCACATGCTTTGATGCATAGACGTTATCCTACAGATAAGTAATTATGAGTATTATCTGATTACAATAGAACCATACATTTAAAATAGTTATTTGGGCATCAGTTTGAATGATTGGCAAAAATAAGCATGAGACTTTGGTCAGGAAACAGTTGAAAGCTTATTGTAATAGAAGAAGAGAAATTAAACTGAAAGGAATTGATCAGGGGAAGAGGAAGGGCTGAATTTTAATGAATAATCAATAGTTCAGGTATGGAATATGTATCATCCTCTTCAAATACAAAGAATGAGCCAAATTAAACATAGTGTATTAGATTACCAGCTATGAAAAACTCTGAAGGGAAGAAGTATCCAACACTCTATATATTAGGTAATTGAGAATCATTATTGTTTTATAACACGACTAGGTTATAACATTGACCCAAATGCCAACAACCTGAAAAGAAAACAAAGTCTGTAATAAGGAACCAACACATTATATATATAATGAACGTATGACCCAGAAGACAGGCAAGGTTATTCTGACGTTCTGCAGTATTACCAATAGTCAGGACTGCTTAGGCATTTGCATGAGCTGGGTGAAACTACTGTAATCTCTATTAAATGAGGGTGCCGCATGATATGTTGCATGCCCCACACAGTCTGGTAGACTAATGTACCCTAACACAGCTAGTCAAGGGTCTAAAAGAGTCAAAGACTGCATATGTCTTGAGAAAAGTAACCAGAGTATCATTATTTTAGAATTGAAAAACAACTGATAGCATGTTGCATTGGATACACAAACCTAATTTATGTAGCCTCAAGTGGTTTATAAAAATCAATCCAACTAAAAATTATAAATTTTCTCATAAAATCCAGATTTCTGGATTCCCTTGAAATATTAGGTGATTCAGTGGCTGATGGTCTCAATTCTGGTATCACAACAATTGGCAGGAGCTGTACATAACAATCCCCTGCCCTCTGTCTGGGCACACACCCCCCATTCATACAATGAAAAGCATATTCACAAAAAGACCGAGGGATCACTCATTATCGTTATCTTCCTGGTCTTGTAAGCATTTGCTTTTACGGTCTCTGATTTAAGGTGTAGGTGAAATCTCAAGTGCCAGAGTATTTCGTAACTGGATCCAATAGAGAAGAAGCAATAGGGCATCTAAGGAATGAGTAAAGAAGTTGGATGTTGGGATCCCAACCGTGTGAATGCTTGCAAAGCGAGTTTCACAAGACGGATGGTCTTGAGCCCAGACACAGGGACCCCTGTAAGAAGGAAGTCGAGATAAAGGAGTCAGGAACAGACAAAGGGAATCTAGCTAAAAGATAACAGGATGATCGAAACCAGAAACACCTGCAGTCACGAGAAACAATGTCTTGACGTAAATATTGTTT
>CAUYLG010036155.1:0-12767 GCA_963573385.1 Cacajao melanocephalus
CAGGAGTTCAAGACCAGCCTGGGCAACATGTGAGACCTCATCTATATAAAAAAAAAATGTTGGATGAATCTAGAAACCATCATTCTCAGCAAACTGACACAAGAACAGAAAACCAAACACTGCATGTTTTCACTCATAGGCAGGTGATGAACAATGAGAACACTTGGGCACAGGGAAGGGAACAATGCTCCCTGGGGTAGGTGAAGGAGTGGAGGGGAGGGGAGAGACAGTGGGGGGTGAGGAGGTTGGGGAGGGATAACACCAGGAGAAATGCCTGATGTAGACGATGGGGGAATAGAGACAGCAAACCACCATGGCACGTATATACCTATGCAACAATCCTGCAGGATGCAGGATGTGTACATGTACCCCAGAGCCCAAAGTACAATTTTTAAAAAAAGTTTTTTAATTAGTCAGGCACGGTGGCACACACCTGTAGTTGAAGCTACTTGTGAGGCTGAGGTGGGAGGATTGCTTGAGTCTGGAAAGTGGAGGCTGCAGTGAGCCATGATTGTACCACTACACTCCAACCTAGGTGACAAAGAAATACCCTGTCTAAAAAAATATTATGCTATTAAAAAGTGGATACATATGAGGCTACAGTCAGAATAACTTTTCAGTACTGCAATTGATGTCTGTTTTCTGTGAAGACAAAGCCATAGTCATACAATATTTAAGCAGCAAAAATGTGGGCTGGTACTACATTAAATACAGCTTAATTAATAATGATATTCTAAATGGAAACAATACAAGTGTGAATAAAGCAGCCCGGCAGCCTGTGCTATTTGGCACAGCCAGCCCATTCTTAGGCTCTTACCTGTTTTCATTATGTAGCTGATCTCGGAATGTCAATGAATTACAGTACAATTGACACATAATTGGCATCCTCGTGGTTTATATTTCTTTGCTGGAACCAGTAGCTAAAGAATAAAAACTACCTCTAACTTCTTCAAATTCTTTATTTCCTAACTCAAACCTTATCTCCTACAATATTCTTTGACATGTAGCCTATATTTTAGTCTGCTCACTAGTCCTAAAACAGGCCTTGCACAGTCCTTCTTCTATACCTTTCCTCCTGCTGTGCAGTAGTGTTGCTTTCCCACCTCACTTAGGACTTATTTAGCCCTATACTTTCTTCAAGTGTCAATTAAACCCACACAAAGTTGAATGTCAATAAGTTCAAATATTCCTCTGCTACCACTGCCCTAGGGAATATTCAATATTTAACATAGAAAGCGCCAAGTGCTGCAAAATGGGAGCTCTAGTTTCATTTTGGGCTTTGTATCAGTCAGCTTTCACTGTGTAACAAATAAGAATAAAAATCTCCCTCTGCTACATGAGGTTATAGCAAAAAGACAGCTGTGTGTGAACCAGGAAGCAGTGCCTTGCCAGACACTGCATCTGCCAGAAACTTGATCTTGGACTTACAGCCTTCATAATTGTGAGAAATAAATTGTTGTTTATTTCTCACAAATAAACAACAATTTGTTTATTTATAATAAATACAGGCTCACGCCTGTAATCTCAGCACTTTGGGAGGCCGAGGCAGGCGGATCACCTGAGGTCAGGAGTTCAAGACCCAGCCTGGCCAACATGGTGAAACTCTGTGTTTTTTTTTTCTTAAAAAAAAAAAAGAATAAAAATCTTGGTGTCATATGACAAGACATTTGCACATCTACATGACAGCTGGAGTTCATCTGATCTAACTGATTTAGATAAATAAGCCATATTATTCTCATGGCAGAAAACAAGGGCATGAGAGCAAGCCCAACAATATTAGCATATTTGACTCCTCTGCTCATATCACATCTGCAAACATCCTACTGGCCAAAACTAATCACAAGGCCAAGGCCAAAGTTAGGGAGTATAGAAAGTACTTTCCTGGCATAGGGTCAGGGGAAGAAAGTCAATATTTACTGAACAATAATCTAATCTTTACAGATACTACCATATATTTTAAATGTCCCTTTTTTTTGCCACAGTAGGCTAGAGAATGCAACTTAAATGAGAGGAGAAAACCATCCAACACTTGGATCTCAGAGAAATAGAGCAGAGCTGCTGCACACATAGCCACTCAGTGGGAAATAAGTAAAGTAGATGAAGCACTTAGAGAGCGAGTTGAAAGGCAGCAAAGGCTTCTAAGCAATAATGTGTTATTAGCAGGGACTTAGAGGGAACCCCAAGCTGGTAGTGCCACACACAGATGACAGGAGCATAAATTGATAGAAACATTTTATAGGGGAAGTTGACAATACATATCGCAATTTGTAAATGCACATGCTCTTTGATCCAGCAATCCCACTGCCAAGAATATGCTCTATGGGTAAAATCAAGTAAGTATAAACAGATTATACTCGTTTGTTTGCTATAGCAAAAAAATTCGAAAATGGAAATAAGTAAAAGCAGAAAAGAAAAATTCAGTATCCATCTCTAAAGCTCTGGTTAAATGAGTGATGGTATATCCATGCAACATATTATAAAGTCATTAAAATAAGTTAAATCTATACATGCTGATATTTTCATTCAAAAAATATTTGCTATGGGCTTAACATAGGCTAAGTCCTATTCTTGGCACTGACAATGTAACAGAAAATGAGATATTCAGGATCTTTCTTCTCAAAGAGAGAGAGTAGTGGGAGATGAGTAGTAAGTCAATACATAAATGTGATAGTCTCAGGAAGTGATACATATAGGAAAAACATAACAGGATGGTATGTGAAAGGGAGCCTAGGAGAGAGACAGCCTTGAATGGGGGTCTGTAGAAAGTCTCTGTGAGGGAGAGATATTTGAACTGACTCCTGCATATCAAGAATGGAAGGCCAATCCCTTCTCGAAATACATGAAGACACAGGGGAAGAACATTCTAGAAAGAAGAAACAGCAAAGGCCCTGAGGTGAAAATTAGCTTCTTTTATTCAAGGGAAGGATAAAAAGTTAATGTGGTTGGAGCAGAGCAAGTGGGGAACACAGTGGTGCAAGATGAGGTAGGAGAAGAACTATGAGATCCATGTCTCTGTTCCACCGCCAAATTGCCTCTGGTTTCTTCATCTGTAAAATGGATTTACTAATCATTGACAGCTTTTATCTCTGGGATCTCCACAGGAAGATCTGTGCAATAGGCAGGGCAGGCATTATCATTCCTACTTTACAGATGAGGAAACCGAGATTCCAGAAGTTTTGTAACTTTGCCCCCAGTCACATTTTTGTAGTCAGCAGAATCAAGACTCAAATCTAGATTCCTGATGGCTATCACAGCACTCCTTTTGCTGCAGCACAATCTCTCCCACCTTGTTTGTATATTTCAACACACAAAAGCCCTAAATCCAGCTGTGAACCTTTATCATCTCCAATTCTTTTTTTTTCTTTAAGACAGTATCTCACTCTGTTGCCCAGGCTGGAATGCAATGGCCCGATCACAGCTCCCTGCAGCCTCAGCCTCCTGGGCTTAAGCTATCCTCCCACCTCAGCCCCCAAGTAGCTGGGACTATAGGCACATGCCACCATGCCTAATTTGTGTGTGTGTGTGTGTGTGTGTGTGTGTGTGTGTGTGTGTGTGTGTGTGGTTTTGTTTGTTTGCTTGTTTTTGTAGAGATGGAGTTTCACTATGTTACCCAGGCTGGCCTCTAACTCCTGAGCTCAAGTGTTCCACCTGCCTCAGCCTCCCAAAGTGGTGGGAGGCCAGGCATGAGCCATAATGCCTGGCCTCCAATTCTTTGTAGGAATAACTTAACCCCAGTGTTGTGGATAAATTGAGATTTCCAGTTATACAGCTTAGAGTCGCCCATGGGTTTTATTTCCAATATAACTTGTTGTTTATATATTTGTCTCTCCTACCAAAATACGAAAAAGCAGCATGCTGGAACTGTCCATGCTGTAGGATGCAGATGGACAGAGAAGATACACAGAGGGACACCGACAGTGCCTGCACTATACATGAAAGATCAAACAGCTTCTAAATTGTAGCACTAGGGTTTGAATTCCTATCCAGCCAAGTCAAAAGTGTGTGCTGTTTCCAATCCTTGGGATAAAGGACCATGTGAAGTACCTGATACATGGAACTAGCTTGATTAATTTTAGCTGTAATTGTGGTATTGCACACTGTATTCATAGAAGGGTCTCTCCCTGGTCAGCAGTCATCCAATATGATGGCAATGAATCCAACTAAAGGATCCACGGGATTAAAAAGGTCAGATTTTGTGAATTTCAGATGATTCCCATGCCATCAATCCTCCCCCCATAATTTGCACAAAAGCCTGGCAGTCTTGCTCCATTTCTCAGAGCAGAATCTGCTGGGGACTGGGAGATTAATCAGACTTCATTAATTCTGCAAAATAAACCATGGCATGTTTACCAGTGCACTTAGAGGCATTATCATAAATCACCAAAATTAAAGCTCACCTGTCTAAGTAGAGGAGCAGCCTGCATTCAGGCCCTATGCACAGAAGGTCACAGCATCAGTGGCTTCTCGATGGCTTCATTTCTTTCTGGGGCCTTCCCGTGACCAGCGGGACCGGCTGCACTGTGCTCCAGTTTGGTCATTAATGGAATCATGAACATTATTAGCTCAATGGTTTTGAAGAGATTCTAGTGTGTGTGTTTAGTTTTGCATGGAGTTGGTAAAGACTAATCTGCATTCAGAGGAGTTTAGAATTTTGAGAGGCACTGATACGTCTTTTTCAAGCCATAGCTTCTTAAGTTAAAGACTGTGTATGCCTTAGAGATCTCTAGAAAAACCTGAGGCCCAGAAGGGGCTAGTAATTTGTCCAAGGCCACACAAGTCATTCATGGCAGGTCTGGGACTATAGCTAGGGACTTCTGAGTCTCAGTCTGGGGCTCTTTCCATTCCAAGGCATCTGCACAGGGACTTGGGGTAGATAAGAACACATTCAGAAATACTTACTCCCTCTTGGAGGACTGTACCACCTAGCTTTTGTCTTGACTATGTGACTTCCTTTAGTCAAGGGAATGGAAGCAGACAGACCGCAAGCAGTGAGATGTGCTTCTCCTGCTTTTGGCATGAGAAGACTATACCCTGGTAGGCCCACAAATATGAGGAAGACGGAGAACCAGGGAGCAGACCCAGGCCCAGCTGTGGCTTGGAGTCCAGTCCAGCCCAGCCTAGAGCAGCTGGTCTCCGGTTTCCCCATAGACATGGTAGTAAAGTAAGTGTCTAGGTCTCTGAGACTTTTGTGGTTGCATAGCATGCAATAGGAGTTGGTTGATTCAAGGCTCATCCTGCAAACAAATGTGGGATTCCTGTGACGTAGTATGACACATTGGAAGAAGTCTAGGCTTTGGCAGAGTTGAGTTTAAATCTTGGTTGGGGCATTTAGTTACTGTGAGATCTCAGGAAAGTCACTGAAACTCTCTGAGACTTAATTTCCTGAACTCTGAAATGAAAGAAATAATACTTACCCATAGAGGGGTGATCAAAATTTGAAATTCAGAATTTTATATGAATTTCCTAGCCCATTGCAGGTTTTAGATGGCAAACCTCTAGCAGGAGAGTTGGAGGTTTGTTGTAACATGAAAAATCATTAAGGTTAAAAGTGCCTTCTCTTCTGCCTTGGTCATAAAACCTTTTTAGCTGGGCACATGACACCCCCCAAAAAAACTGTAACTTCCAGATTTCTTTGCAGCTAGTGTGATTTGTGAGGAAGTTTTGGCTAAGATGTAAGTAGAGTGTCACATACAACTTCTGAGATACGACCTTAAAAAGAGAGAAGACATCCTTTTCCCCTTCTTCTTTCTTACTGGTTTGAATGTGGACATGATGGCTATAGCTCAAGCAAACATTCTGAACCATGAAGAGGAAACCAAATGCCATTTAAGGCAGGAAGGAGAGGGAAAAAGCCTAGGTTCTGAAACCTGGGTTCTAGGCTGGACTACCTGTCTATGGACTTCAACATACAAGGAAAAAAAAACCTATTACACTAATGTGACTGAGCCCCTATTATTTATGACAGCCCTATTCAGCATCACTTGGGAGTTCATTAGAAATGCAAAGTCCCCACGCCAGAGCAGAATCTCAGCTGAGGGACCCACAGATCTGTGCTTTAACAAGCTCTCCAGGTGATTCTTATGGTCACTGAAGTTTCAGAGGAATTGATTTAGAATTTTCCAGCACATACCCCTCACTTGATAACTGATAGAGCAGTCTTAAATTGCAGGTTTAGTCAAGGACTTGGTGAAGGCTTAAAAGGCAGATGAAATAAAACCAGGAAGGTTGGCAAAGCCAATAACTGACAGTGTCAAGATGGAAAGTGATTCTGACAGGGTGAAACACTGGACCAAAGCCAAGCAGATGAAATGTAATGGGGATATATACAAAAAGGAAATCAAAGCGTTATTTTTTTTATTGAAGGTAATATAAAATATCCTATTCTTTGACTTCTTAAATTAAAGAGAGAAAATGTAAAATTATGTATTTTAAAATACAACAAATAAAGCTATCAATCAATCCCAATTATGGCTAAAGGAATGAGAGGAGCAAAGATCAGGAAAGGAAAAGCGAGGAAAACCTAAAGTAATAAAGAGACACAGAGTCAATGACAGAAAGGAAGAGGACTGGGAATCCACTTTGGAATCAATCTGTGGATCTTGAGATGATCTCCACACCTAGAGGGAATCATAATTACAAGTCAGATTTTGTTGAGGCTTACCATGGGTCAGGCACTACGTCGTTTGTTATGCATGTTTATCCTGTCAGGAACTCTATTATTATCATTGTTTTTCAGATGCAGAAACTGAAGCAGTGAGAGGTTGAGTATGTTCCCCAAGGCCACATAGCTAGCACAAGGGAAGCACGATATGAACCCAGGTGGCCAGATTTCAGGGCTGTGACCTGCAGCTGCCCTGGTATTTTCTACCATCTGGTGCTGCTTCACGAAGCACATTTCACACTTGATACTGATCAGTTTCACAGAAGCTGGTTTTCATAAGAATAAGGAAATCCATTGCCTCTCATAACCTTAAGTCCAGAGGTAGGGGGGAACCAGGTGCAGTACAATTATCAGCTCAAAGATGTTATCATAGACATGAGTTCTTTCCATTCTTGTGCTCTGCTGTCCTTAGCATCTGGCTTCATCCTAAGGCTGGTTCCCCTCACAGTGCCAAGACAGCAGCTAAAAATTTCTTGGTCTTAAAGCTTTGTGCTCCATGTTGATGTTGGCAAGGGTGAGAAATCTTTACCTGAAGCATGTAAAATACTGAAGTATATATATACTTTAATTTAGTCTTATTGTATCGATTTAGGCAGATGGCCATGCTTAAACAATAGGAGACATTAAGAAGAGTGCTACGAACTGATTGGGATAAATGACTCAAGACTTAATGTTTCAGTCAGGGATGGGGTCACCAACTGGGGTTCTCTGGTACCCAGAACAGATGGGCTCCGCTATTAGTTATAGTGATCCTCTCGCTTTTTTCCTCCAAAACAAATCAAGTTGCTTCACTTGTTTGAATCCTATAAAAATATCAAACAGTGAGAAAAATTATAAAATATTCATTAGAAAGCACTTTGCATTTAAAACAATAAACTCCTCTTTACAACTCGTCAACAGCCTTACTATACCTTCAGAAGCATCATAAGGAAAGATACTTTGGGGCAGCAACCCTTGTGCTTTGCTTTGACAAATAAAATTATAACCTGTAAAAGGGGCCAGCCTGTACTGGTGACAGATGCTGGAGGAGGGAGGCAGCCAGCATTTACTGCAAGTCTATGTGCCAGGAATAATGCTACCTTCTTGATTATTTTAATTATTACAATGAGGTACTATTGACGCAGGATATTTTGGGTGTCGCTTCACCAGCTGGAGACCTCTGAAGCCAGCAACGCCCCTTCTCAGGGCCATGCTTGGCTCTGGGCTCACTGCAGGAGGCACCCCACTTGCACTCCAGCCTGTGGCTGGGCCGGGCGTGCCTTGAGCTGTTTCCGCCTTGGGCGCCAGCACTGGGATGAGGGGAACATGGTGGCAACCGAAAACTCCAGAATGCTAGTGACCCCAAAGCCTCTAAGGGGGTGTTACAGCATGTTAACAGATCTTCCAGTCCTGCCCCAGTGAACTGGGGCATGTGGTGCCCAGAAGCTCCCTCTCCCACTGCTTGGTGAGCAGGAGGGGAGTGCTGTGGGGTTGCAGCTCTGTTTGCACTCACTGTTCGGCGGGTCCTGAGTTCTAGTTCTACATCCAGGAAGATTGTGGTTATGCTAACAGCTGGTGGATGAGGAAGGCAGAGAGTTTTATTGAGTGATGAAACAGCTCTCAGAGGAGAGGGGGACCTGAGTTGGCTTCCCCCTACTAAAAGTCTCAGTCTCCCCCACCTGAAGATGGGTGGTCCTCCAAGTGTGGTTGAGTCTGGGGCTTTTATGGGCTCAGAATGGAGGAGTACGTGCTGATTGGTTTGTGAGTATGCAAAAAAGGCTTTAAAAAAGGCACCACTCAAGGATGGGCATGACAGTGCAAATAGCCAGTTAGGGAAGGATAGGTATATGTAAAATAGATGAAGAGTGGGGATCAACCAAAGGAAAGCACACCAAATAGGAAGAGAGGTTCTCAATCCAGTCCGTGGATTTATCTGAGACTTGTAGCTTAGTTTTCAGGCTTTAAACTCTCTTTGGTTTGAAGGTACAGTTTCACCAGAGGTCTGACCCTATTTTCCTAGGCATTTGACTGCCTCCTGCCACTATCACTATTATCCCCATTTTATAAGATGAGGAAACAAAGGCTCAGAATTGCTTGTAATTTTCTCAGTGTCATTCAGATGATTAAGTGGCAGAGCTGAACTTCAAAGTCGAGTCTGACTCTACAACCCAAGTTCTATCCACCACATTATATTGGCTCCATCCAGGATCCTTTCCATTTGGGAAATTATTAGTATTGAACTTTTAAACTGTGAAATCTTGGCCATTTCTTGTTTGCTGTCTGGCCTGTTTGTTACAAGAGCTACTATCAGATTATAACAGATTTTATATTAAAAATTCTATTTATTGAACACTTACTATATGCCAATAAATGCTTTATGTATACAATCTCAATTTATCCTGCCAATAACCTCGTGATGCAGTTTATTACAGAGAATGTGATTAAATCAGAAATTAAACTAGTTAAAGTCAGAACCAAGAGAGGAAAGGGGAATTTATTTCTCAGAAAACTGGGAAAATGGGGAAACCAAGGATGCAATAACTTCAAGCATGGCTAGATTTAGACTTTCAGTGGAATTATCAGGGCTGTCTCCCTGTGGTCTCTCTGCTCTGCTTGTTTTAATTTATCTATATTTACATTGGGTCTGGGAACTCCTAGACATCTATCAGTACTGTGTCCTTCTTGGTTTTCCTCGGCTTCATTCTCCATATAGGGTCTTACTATGTAGTAGACAAGATGGCTGCCAGAAATCCTAGCATCTCCTCTACATAGCTGAGCATCCCCAGAATAAGAGCCTAAGCCAGTTTTCAGTATTCTTTGAAGTTTGAAAATGCTGAAATCCGAGGGTGTCATTGTTGTCATTTAAATACAGTCTACTGGTTTTTAGAGTAATTTATGTCTTGAAATCAACTACTCAACTTACATTAAAATGTGCAGATTACAAATCTGGACAGGTCAGTGAGTCATCATAGGCAACCACATTGTATATTATCAAGCTTCCATGGCTTACTCTAGTTCAGACTCTCCGAAGAAGAAAAATACGGCTTTGACAGCATTGAAATTGAGATATATTTCTTTACATCAGCATTTCCAAATATCCATGATGAAAAACCTCTGAGAAATGTTTTCTAAAAACAAAACCTAGAGCTTGAAATTAATTTTTTTAATTGATATCTTCCCCTTCTATTAAAAAAAAAAAGTTGTTCAGAAAAAGACCCCTAAAGTTTTCAAACAGGAAATGAAACTGTTTCCAGGTTGAAAATGTCAGAGTTAACTGCAGGTACTCAGCTTATGCCTCCCATTGCCCCAATCCCTCAATGGGTACCGCAAGAAGTAGCTGTCTTAGCTACGTGAATTTGTTTTCCCAAGAACTATGCTCACGATTCACAGTTGTCTGAAACCCACCCTGGTTTGTAGAATTCACCTGAAATATTTTTTAACTGCACCATCTCCCACCCCATTTTTCTAGTTTTTTTCCTTCATATTCCCAAATTTCTAAAGATTCTATAGAACATTTGCTCAGTAGGTTGCCTATACCAGGTGCTGTCCCAGGTCTTGGGAATACAGATGTCTTCATCTGTTTTGTGTTGCAACCTAAGCAATTCAATTCTGTTGAATACCTAAGACTGGGTAATTTATAAGAAATAAAAAGAAGTTTACGGAGCTTACAGTTATGCAGGCTGGGAAGTACAAGATTCGGCAGCCCACCTGGTGAGGACCTGGTGCTGCTTTGACTCCTGGTAGAAAGCAGAAGGAAGGGGAGCAGAAGTATACCAAGACACCAAACACAAGAGGCAGCTGAGAACTAATTCATTCCAAGAGACCTACACCGGTCTCTCCAGAGAAAGACGCTAATCATCTTAATGAGCTAATTAAAGTTCAGATAAAGGTCCCAGCTCCCAACACCCATTACGTTGGCAGTCAAATTGCAACATGAGTTTTGCATGGAAACTCATGCAAAGGGAAAAAAAATACATCCAAACTATAGCTGCAGATGAGGACAAAATACAGTCATGTCCTGCAGTGGTGGGGAAGACAAGCAGTCTGATGAGTCTAACCACCTGTATCAGTAGAACCTGCAGGATATTGTGGGAGCAAAGAGGAAGGCAGTCCCCAGATCACTCCCCCAATGCTAGGGCTGATTCCAGTTGTCTTCAGTGGTACATGCACCGTCCTGGAGCTGCTGTCACTCACAGGATCCCACCTCAAGCTGGAGCTGTTGTACCTCTGTGTGACAGGGTATTAGGTACCAAGTGGATCTTGTTGTTTCCTCTTTGGGCCCACAGCAGGGAACAACGCAGGCCCTTAGTACCCCATACTCTGAGTTCAGAGAAAGGCCTGGTTGCTTCCCTTCCTGCCTTTTCCCCCTGCCCTCTCACTCCCACAAGCCTCTCTAAGCAGAGCTATTTCATCAAAACCAGCACCCCTACCCTGAAAGACAAAAGAAGAGGAGTGTAGGGAGGGAGTAAATCATTACTTCTACCTAGAGCTATGTGAGGGGTTGATGGGCACTGCGCAATGGATTTCTTCTCCAATATCAAGGAAACAATTTGTAAGGTTTGGGGATGCACTGTCATCCTGCCTACACCCCTCCACACACGTTCGCTACTGACCTGGAGACTGGTCATCAGTGGTCAACTCTTGAGGGTTGGAGAATGAGGTGAGGGGACAGCACAGCAAGATGGTGAGGAAGACAATGACCAGGTGAGGACTGTCCCCAAATTGCAATTCTCAAGACTTACAGGAAGGGGATCCCCAGAAGATTTTGAGCCATGGAGTTGAAGAGCTTGGGAAAGCGAATATTTTTGAACCAATGGCATCCCTAGGGACCCATACAGCAAAGGGTGAAGGTCAGTACAAGGCCCACAGAGGAATACGTATGCTGTCTCCTGCTGGGGGACCCCAGAGTCTGCTTCTGGTGAGGGAGGCATCCCAGCCCTCATGAAGGCCAGTGAACAGGAACAGCAGTCATGGCCGCCCAAGGGGAGGACAACAGCTGTACCATGGACATCCACATGAGGGAGCATCTGTCTTAACTTTATTTGCCCCTCTGGAGAAGTAGAGACAAGTACAGACCGGGCCCCCTCTGCCACTTGAAGTTCCCACGCCACAAGTTCCACCTGTCCTGACAGAAATGGAGAGAATCAAAATATTGAAATAAACAGAGGAACTGGAGGTAACTGTTCCTTTGACCAAAAACAACAGAAAAGTTATGGGATTGAAACCAAGGTTGATATGGAGAACAGGAGTGGTAGCAACTACTGGAAAAACAAAACCATTTTATGTTTATACTCCTAAATAGTTAATACTCCTCAGTAAACCAGGGAAAGTGTTTTATTGCCTTGGTTAAATTTAAAATAGGCTCCTAGAAGAGTTATTGATGAGAAGCATTTAGAACTGTACTTGGAACATAGTAAGACCTCAAAAAAATGAGCTAAGATAGAAAGTAGTAGCAGTAGTAATAGGAGTAGGATATTTTCATCATACAATGGGTGTGTTAGTTCAGGCTACCATAATAAAATACCATTAATTGGGCAGCTAATGAACAGTAATTTATTTATCACTAGTTTGGAGGCTGGAAAGTCCAAGATCAAGGTGCCAGCAGATTCCATGTCTGGTGAAGACCTGTTTCCTGATTGCTATATGGCTCCTTCTTCTTTTTTTTTTTTTTTTCTTTTTTTGTAAGAAAGAAAAAGAGAGAAAAGAAGGAAGAAAGAAAGAGTGAAAGAAGGAAAGAAAAAAGAATGAAAGAGAGAAAGAAAGAGGAAGAGAGGGAGAGAGAACAGGATTCTTGTTCTATTGCCCAGGCTAGAATGGTCTAAAAATGGGTACTAAAAACCTCTTTTATGACAATAATTGTGCTTAACAATGGAGACAGGAAGGAATAAGGGATGAAAATAACAGACAAGCAGCCAACCAATATTTTATTGAAACCTGTGAAATGCTATGCAATTGCTGAGGAGTGATTTACTTCCAATTATGTGGACACTTTTAAAATAGGTGTAATGTGATACTGAGAAAAATGTATGTTTTGTGGATTTGGGGTGGAGAGTTCTGTAAATATTTGTTAAGTTTACTTGTTCCAGGTCTGAGTTCAAGTCCTGGATATCCTTGTTAATTTTCTATC